>VXBH01008595.1:76399-123072 GCA_013400035.1 Rynchops niger | reverse complement strand
CCCTCCAATCTGTCCTTAAAGAATAGTCTATTTTAGAAAAGAGAAAATAATTTCTTTCAATGTTTTGGGGTTTGTGTCTTACGTTTTTTGGTTTGCGTAAGGTCCATGGGAAAGGGCTATCTTCATGTGTGGCTGGTCCAGTGATGCTCCGGGACTTAATGATGTGGGCTTCAGTGCTGGCAGAGTAAAGAGCTTGTTGTAAAACCCCGCTGTGGTCTGGACAGTTGCTCCTGAGTTATTCTCCAAGCCGTGGACTGGAGGGGCCTGTTGAAGGGGTCATCTGATGGATGGCCACCAGGCTGGACGGGGCGTTGAGCAACCTGGTCTGCTGGGAGGTGTCCCTCCCCATGGCAGGGGGTTGGAACGAGATGATCTTGAAGGTCCCTTCCCACCCAAACCATTCTGTGATTCTACGATGCCCAGTTCTCCCTCTTTTCCTCAAAAGCTTCCATCATCGCGACCTCTACTGCTGCCCTCCGCGGGCGTCCTGCCAGCGCCCGTCCCGTCGGCTGGGCTGGTGACAAGCTGTCTGCGCAGCCCATTGGCACAGTCGCCCTGCGTAACGCGGGACGTATTTCTCAATGTGACAGCTCTGAATCCCTCGTGTGTAAATGAGATACATTTAAAAGCAAGAGATGCCATCCCTGCTTAATTACAGTATTTGCTTGTCTTCTCCAGCCACAGTGAAGCCCCTTCTCTAAACATTTTCTTTTCCTGACTGGTTATCCCGGTGTGGTTATGATGTTAAGTTGGTTTAGCATTTCCAGAGCAACTTTTCATTCACATAATGTCTGTAATTCTCCTGGGGGACCCCAAGCTTCAATAGGGTTTGTCTAATTGGAGCCGCTCAGCTGCGGTGGGGCAGTGGGCGACGTGGATGTGGAACCAACTGCATCCATCGTCACAAAGGCACTCGTGGGCACGTACCTCATAGTAGCAGCAGTGCTTTAATAACGCTATTGAAGTTACCAGAATAACATCAAACTGCAGCCTGTTCGTTAATTAAGACCTGTGAATTATCCCAGGTAGGTATATGAGAGAAGTGAAAATGGAACAACGGCACCAGCCACTTCTTGCGTCGGAACTAAACGTGTTGACGAAGCGGCAAGAGAACTTGGCTGTTGTCTGCTTCTCCCCTGAATGTTTTGCACCCGTGCGTTTGTGTTTGATTCTGCTTTGACAGAAAGTTTTGTTGAGGTGTCGGTTCTATCCGTAATTAAAAGGTGAGTTGAGCTTCGAGGGCATTTTTGCAGATCTGCGCCGTGCAGATACCGGCCGTTCCGAGGCCTCTTTGTCTTTCGTTGAATCACTGCACAGCTCTGAATATGTTCTCTGTGCTCAGAACAGTTGTTAATGCCTGCATAGGCCCGTATTTCTTTTTTCCTAGTTGTTTTTGTGCTGTGTGTTACATTGATACTGGCTTTTTCTCCAGCTGGGCGGTCTCGGGCAGCAGCTCGCATTTTAATCTGGCACCCCGTAGTCTTTGCCGAGGACTTCCCACGTTTGGAGTTCTTCCTTTATTCTATATTCCTGCTCATCCTTGACACCCTGATTGTCAAGAAAAGCTGGGAACGAAATGAATCTACTTCTGTTAGTAAATTCTGCCAGATGAGGAAGGTTGAGCACATTTCCTTGGTGATTTTGTTTAACTTTCTGGGGATATCTGAATTTCAAGCCTCATTTTTCCTTGCTGATGTGGCCACTTCACTGCTCGTGTATCATTCCGTTGACTTTGCTTTGCCCCTTTTCGGTTTCCACTATCAAATGCTCCTGCAGTAACCAAATGCTGGTCATGTTTTGCCTTGGAAACACTCTGGAGTGCGTTTTAATTCTGGTTTTGGCTGATCACTGGGATTTTTAACGTGTTAAATTCTAAAGTAAATAGGATTTGAAGGTGTCCCTGCCCATGGCAGGGGGGTTGGAACACGATGATCTTGAGGTTCCCTTCCCACCCAAACCATTCTGTGATCTGTAAATGTCCTGACATTGGTTTGGGTGGGAAGGGACCTTAAAGATCATCTAGTTCCAACTCCCTAAAACGTGAGCCCGTGTTTGAGCATTGCCCGGCTCCGCACCTTTCAAATGTTAAGCTTGTAGTGCAAAGTCAGGATGGCCAGAAAACGAAATATTCTGGTTCACCTTTTCATCCTTTAGCCTGGCTTCCTCCAGACTGGGAGGTGAAATGCCGGCTGAGAGGTACCCTCAGACTTCGGGTGGTGTTTTACAGGCAGAGAGTGTTCAGCGGAGCAGCCCAACACGCGTGTGTACAAACATACAGACAAGCGAGTGTATAAATCGCAGTTTTACAGTCTCGGCTTTTATAGACACAGCGTTTCCCTGATGGTTCTGGTCAGTCCGATCGCTGATTGTCATTGGTAATAACACTTAATTAGTGACTGCGTTAGTTGGAGATGCTGGCAAGGAGTAGCTCATCGTCCTGGAAAAGTGATGTTGCCTTAGAAACCAGCGCAAAGGATTGCACAGAAACGATTGTGTTAGATTAAAAAAAAAAAAAAAAAAAAAAAAAAAAAACAAAACCAAAAAAACAAACCAGCCAGCAAAGGCATTAGGAGGGATAAGTAATAGCTTCGGGAATGAAGCAAAAATAGAAACACTAGGCTGATTCATCTGCTGAGGCTGGAAGCCTGCAGATTGGGTATTAAGTGGTGACGTGTTGATGTAGTGATCTTGGGCTGCTCTGGTTATTGGCGCTCCTCAGCCCGGGCAGCCGCGTTCTACCTGGTACAGCCCGGGGGAGGGACAGGGATTCACAGAATCACAGAATCTTCAGAGCTGGAAGGGACCTCTAGAGACCGTCTCGTCCCCCTCCCCTGCTGCAGCAGGATTGCCCAGAGCACATCACTCAGGGCTGCGTCCAGGTGGGGCTTGAAAGTCTCCAGAGAAGGGACTCCACACCCTCCCTGGGCAGCCTGTGCCAGGGCTCTGTCACCCTCACCGTAAAGAAGGTCTTCCATGTATTTGAACGGAACTTCCCATGTTCCAACTTGTGCCCGTTGCCCCTCGTCCTGTCACTGGGAACCACTGAAAAGAGCCTGGCTCCATCCTCCTTCAGCCCACCCTTTAGATACTTGTCAACGTTAATCAGGTCTCCCCTCGGCCTTCTCTTCTCCAGGCTAAAGAGTCCCAGCTCCTTCAGCCTTTCCTCATCAGGGAGATGCTCCAGTCCCTCAATCATCCCTGTTGCCCTTTGCTGGACTCGCTCCAGCAGTTCCCTGTCCCTCTTGAACTGGGGAGCCCAGAACTGGACACAGTATTCCAGTTGTGGCCTCACCAGTGCAGAGTAGAGGGGGAGAATGACCTCCTTCGACCTGCTGGCCACACTCTTCCCTATGCAGCCCAGGATTCCATTGGCCTTTTTGGCAACAAGGGCACATTGTTGGCTCACGGATAATTTACTGTCTACCAGGACCCCCAGATCCTTCTCCTCAGAACCACTTTCCAGCAGGTCCACCCCCAACCTATACTGGTGCCTGACGTTCTTCCTCCCCAGGTGCAGGACCTTGCACTTGCTTTTGTTGAACCTCATGAGGTTCTTCTCTGCCCAGCTCTCCAGCCTGTCCAGGTCACGCTGGATGGCGGCACGGCCCTCTGGAGTGTCAGCCACCCCTCCCAGTTTGGTATCATCAGCGAACTTGCTGAGGATACACTCTGTCCCCTCATCCAGGTCATTAATGAATACACTGAACAAAATTGGACCACGTATTGACCCCTGGGGGACACCACTGGTTACTGGCCTCCAACTAGACTTCCTTGCAGTTGCTTCCTTTGGAAAATGCTCCCCGTTCAGAGATAGAACAGAAGCAGCAAAACACACCGAAGCGGCCCAGCGAAATGACTGCAGATGTGTTTATTGTTGGTGCAGAAACATGTGCTCCGTGTGCTCGGCTTCCTTGACAGGCTTATTCCTGTCAACTGTGGCTGTAAGGAAAGACGGGATTTAGTGATGCTAAGAGGATGTGAACAGACAAAATAGAACCCTCCTCCTTGCGAAACTGGCTGCTGTCTCGCCACAGGAAGGTCGCGAGAAGCTCCAGGCGGTGGGCGAAATCTCCACATCCAGAAGCTGCACCAGGGTCAGACTTGCAAGAGCTTATAATTGTTTCACTGCCACTGTCTGACACGTTCTTGAAAAGAAAGATGGTGGGGAGCCAAAAGGCTGGTGAAAGCCCAGATTTGGTACTTGAAGAGTACGAGATCTTCCTCCAGGGTGGCTTCCTTCCAGGAAGTCTAACTTACGCTTCTAACCCAACTCCTCCTTAGCATGGGCCCTTCCTCACTCAAATTCTTTCTCAAAAATCTGTCCCACTCTTCTTCTCTGAACATCCTCCCACCGTTTCCTGCCTGTCTTTCATTGACTAGTGCGGCTCCTCGTATAATTCATTAGAAAATTGGAGCTTTGTCACAATCTAAAGGAAGAACTTGGAGCAAAGCTCTGGTGTGAAGACTGCTGGTTGTGTCTTGAGCGTTGGTGATTTCTTGAGCGTTGGTCTTACACCAACTGTGGTGTAGCTTCAGAGGCAGAATATTAATGAATTTCAAGGGAAAAAAATGCTCTTGGGAGAAGGTAGAGGCTTGGGCACTGGAACTGAGAATGGGTATCTGGAAACAACGTGCTGTGGGCAGGAGAAAGCTGTTCAAAAGCTCTCAGTGCACGAACTCTCCGTTACCTCCGTTAATGTCCTGAGAGGTTAAATAGTACATGACTTCAGAGATTTTTTCATAGCTAAGCATTCTCCTGCTTCTGAGTATCCCAGGTATTGAACACGGTTCATTTCCCACATTTAAAAAAAAAAATAAATTTATTAAATAAAGTAGCAGCGGGGTTTGTTCCTGGCTGTGTATTGACATTCAGTCAGGCTTTTCTTCCCCGTGATACAAATCGCTTCTGTGATACGGGGCTCTGAAGTACCAGCCCCTAAATCAATGTTTTTTTTTTCCTCTGTCTATTGTAAGTCGTAGCTGTTTACTTCAAAAAAAACCAACCAAAAAAACAAACAACCTCCCCCCCCCCCAAACAAAAAAATTAAATAAAGACCCACTGGGTGGTTTCAGGTAGCTTTACAAACTTGCCCTCGCTCCTGGTGAAGCGCGTTAAGTGATCTCTGATGGGCTGAGATTTACTACAAAGATCTTGGGTTTGGAATTGAGTGAGCAACAGAGGAATCGCCGTAATTAATGGGATCGGGGAGGACGTCGAGGGTCGAGGTCTGCCCTTTTGGGGCGCAAACTAAATACTTGGAGTGCGCGAGTGCTTGCAAACATTAGTTCTGCCTCGGTCAGGAGAGAAAAAGCAAGCCTTGAGCCAAGGGCCCATTTTCCGCTAGCAAGACATGTAGGAATAATTTTAAAGCACAGAAAAAAAACTGTTGCGGCCTTTTGCGAAGTGAAGCCTTGTGGGTGGAACTATTCTGGTTAATTAGAGGGTGTCGCGAAAGATTGGGATAACTTACAGTTCCTTAGTCATTGTTTTTAAATATAGCAACGCCTTAAATCCAAAGCTTAAATACAAGTAGATAAATGTGTGGATTGTGGCGTTTCTCAGCAGCAGGTTAAATTCAGGGGGCGTAGCGTAGCTTGCAGTCGCTGGGTGTAAAAATACATTTATGCTCAGTTAAACTACAGCAGGGACTCCTTTTACCGCTTCTAAGGGAGCGTATCGATGTCTGTAATGGTCAGTGTCTGTCAAGCATCGTAACCCTGGTTCAAAGAAGAAAATTTGCTTTAGTCAAGGATTAATCTGTACCGGGCACTTAAGGAAAAAAAAAAAAGACGACTCTGCAGTTTGGTGCTAATGCAACGGTAGCAATCCAGATAGCGACGGCTGAGGGGCTGGGAGCAATCTCGGGTAAGCTCCAGGTTTAACCGGGGAAACAATGTCCAAATCCAGAATCGCAGCTGGAAGAGCCTTGTCGAGGGTGCTGGATATCGAAGCTTCGCAGGATGGCCGAGTGCCGCACTTCAGACGTGCGGTTTTGAATAGACCAACACCGAATGTGAAATGCTAGGCGTAAATTAAGCGCAGTGGTAAAAAAGCAGATCAAAAATATTGTAAGATATGTTCACGTTTTAAAAAAAAAAAAAAAAAAAAAATTAAACCCCAAGTATTTAAGCCTACAAAACCTCTCCTGACCTAGAATCATAGAACCTGACCCATTTCGTCCTCTTCGGCTTTGCCCGCTTGCCTGTGTGAGCGATGGGGTTTGTGAATTGTGAAATCCTCATTACAGCAACGCTTGTGACGGCTGTTGACTCGGAAAGAATATATTAAAATGCGCTGAAAACAAAGCCCTTGTGCTGAAAGAGCTCATTCTGTGTTTGGGGTTGGGCGTGTTTTGGGGGGCTTGTGTTTTGTTATTGTTTAAGGGGAGGAAAATTGCTGACCTTAGTTCCTAAGTATTACTCAGGGTGGTTCATCAGCAGGAATTAAGACTTATCAATGCATCGCTCATCGCAGGGTTTGACAGAGAAAAAGGAGATGGCAATATTCCCCGAAATGTGTAATTGCCTGAGAAATGCTGCTCACAAAAAAAATCATTTCACCGAGATTATTAAACCCCCACGAGTGCCTCGCCAGAGATGGGTATTTCTGTTGCAGAAGTGTATTCCTCTTGATTTTTTTTTTTATTTTTATTTTTTTAAAGGCTAAAACCTGACATTTTGGGTTGAACTAGCGGCTGAATGCAGTAAATGAAGGCGTGCGGCAGGCAGGGGGTGGGGAGGAAGGAGTTTTGTGGCGAATACAAGGGGGCATGGTGTGTCGTCACCGGCGCCGGCAGCCTGCGAGCTCGGCTGGCTCGGAGGTGGTGTTACAGCCGCCGGAGGAAGCGAAGCGAGCGGAGATGTCTCTCTCCAACAAGCAGCCGGCATCGCTCTCTGAATACAGCCAGCTCTGCAAAAGCAAGAACGCGGAGAGCTTCTCAGAAACCTTCCACTGCATGGAGTCCCCGAAAGACTTCGGCAAAACGGAATTTGAATGGCAGAGGACTGAGGGGAAGCTTAATGAGATTGGCTTGAATGTAAACTCAGGGGGACCGATGAAGGATGGGCTCGTTAAGAACGCTGGTTTCACGGATGAGGACAAGCTCTGCTTCTTTGAAGGAAAACTAGACAAAGAGCTAAAAATAGCTCAGAAAGACAAAAGAGAAATCGAGGTGCAAGGCAAAAAATACCAGGCAGCTGCAGGTCACCTTGAGAGCTGGTCGCTGATTTCTGATCCGTTTCCTTCTGCAGAAGGGAACTTTGCAAACCCTAAAACTACAGATTTTCACGTGGGACAGGCAGGAGCTGAAAAACCCGGTCCCGGCCTGGGTAAAAATGAAGCCATCACCGATCAGGAGAAAGCAGCCGGTAAGGCTGGAATAGAGACCAAACACCAGCCAGAGCCAAACCTGCCCAACCTGGCTGTGTCGGAGAGCGAGCCCAGCAAATACGGGAAGGAACAAGAAATCAGTGTCTGGAATCCGAATTTCCACCCTATTCCGCCTGACAGCACGGGGTCTAAAGAAGCAAGCATGAAAAAAGATGGAGCCCCCAGCTATTGTGTAATCGGGGTGGTTAATGACAACTATGTGCAGAGTGGCTTTTCTGCGTCCTCCACGGCACCTAAGCCAGAACCTCCAACTACCACCGTGGAGCTGGCACAAGACGACTCCAAAAGCAGTTACTTCAATAATGCCGCTGAAATGGAGGAAGAGCTGGAAGACAAGCTGGGCTGTGCGGACGACGGCGATTTTCTGAACAGGGCTGCCCACCAACGGAAGGCAATGAGGCGTGCGATGTCCGAGTGCTCGCACTTGTCGGTGCCCCTCACCCTTAACCTGGCCGATAAATACCCTGAGCCGGTGCTTAGAGAAGACGTCGCTACTGGTCTGCTCTCTCCTAATAGCAGCCTGACCCAGTGCTCCAGCCCCACGGTCAGAAAGCCGGGCGCCCCAATGAAAAGGTCAATGACCGTGTCAGAAGAGCAAACATCTGTCTGCAGCTTGGGACCCGAGCAGAGCCCCGCGGGGCTGCCCAGCCTGGTGGTGAAGGAGCATCAGTCCCTCCTGGCAGAGGAGCCGGCTGCCAAGAAGAGAGAGGAGCGGAACGGCAGCGGCAGCTCGGGCAAGAAAGAGCTGGGCAGCCCGAGCTTGTATCACAGCAAGCTGGAGCAAATCCCTGAAATCAGCGGCCAGGACAAAGAGAGGGAGGAGGCAGCGGCGGCGGCCAAGAGGGAGAAGAGAGATGCCACCGATGGAGCCGCCGGGTTCAATTCTCCGCAAAGCAAACGCACCGAGATGGAATCCGGCAAACCCGCTCCACTGGAAAGAAAAGAAATTGAGGTCAGCGGTGTGCAGAGCTCTCCGTCTCCCAAGCAAGGAGATTTACCACGTGATGGTATGTTGCTAATTTTTACCTCCCCGGGGAGCCAGCAGACAGTACTGGGGAGCAACTCACTGACTTTACGGGCTGCGGGCAGACAGTGGTTGGCTCGGTACACCTGAAAAGGCCCACACGGGTCGGGTTCGCATAGTTAGAACAAAGGATATATTTTTAGGTAGATGAAAATGGAGGAAAAAACATTAAAAAAAAAAAAAAAAAGAATAATTGCCTGGCTGGTTCCAGAGCATCTGTTGCAGCACCGGCTGTGAATTGCGTGCTGGCATCCTAAACCTGACTCAGAGCTTTTAAAATCTGTGGTCTCCAACGGTGGCAGTAGGTCTCCCTTCACTCCCCTAGGTATGTACCTTCACTCCCTGGAGGTACATTCAGGTACCTTCTGGTGTGCAAGCTGTACCGTTAGCGCGAGCGCGTTAGCAAAGTTAAAACCCGCGTCAAAAAGATGGGAGGTTTGTGCTTTTCCCTTAAGCTTTTAGCACCTTTTGGCGTTTCTGTCTGCAGCAGAGTCGATGGGTTAAGCTCTCCGAACTGAAATTCCCAGGGCTGAAATTCAAAGTGGAATTTCCCCGTTACTTTCTGTAACCTCTTTCCCCAGACCCCGGTTACAGGGGAGCCTTCCCCATTGCTAAGTGTCAACAGCGGCTTGTTTTCTTTTGGAGTGGTTTGTTGTTGCGATAGTGCTGGGATGCATGAGGTCAGTCTTCCCGGATTTAAAATCTGTGAGAAGAGTAGTTAAGCTTTGTTCTCCATCCTGGAACAATATCCATGTCCCTCCTGCCGGCTTCAGCCAGCAATAAACCTGCTTTCCCCCACCCCCCCGATTTTGGGTGCGAGGAGGGTCTGTGTGCTTTGTCTGCCGCCCGTATTAACACGAGCTTTGCATGGGAAGGGGAAAGAAAAATGTGTCCGGGGATAAAGACAAAAGACCCGCGTGAGAATTTTTGCGTCTGATGGCTTTTGTAGCCAGCTGGTTTTGCTCAACCTTCGGAGGACTGATATAAAACTTGAAACTGTAATACCCCGGTGTGAGAGAGGAGAGTAACGTGCCGGTGGGTGGAGGGGACGCGCTGTTCAGATCGAGCTCGGAAACGCTGAATTTGGGTTGATAAGGCTGCGCTCTCCGCAGCGGGGAACCTGGGAAGGCGGCCTCTGAGTGAGGCGGTGGGCTGCGAGAACTACAGATTAGAGTTATCTTCTCTGGTTTGCGGCGTGTTAGTGACACCCAATGGTCAGTCAGTCGGCTCTCGTCACCCGTCCTTCCCGCTGTCACTTACCCCTTTAACAGAATCATATTCTGGCTCGAATTAGAATTTTACTTTTCTCTAATAATTTCTCTGTGATGCCTC
The DNA here is from genome assembly GCA_013400035.1 of Rynchops niger. Taxonomy (NCBI): domain Eukaryota; kingdom Metazoa; phylum Chordata; class Aves; order Charadriiformes; family Laridae; genus Rynchops; species Rynchops niger. The sequence goes on along the minus strand of VXBH01008595.1, from coordinate 113,326 downwards.
AATTTCCAAGACCTGTGGTCAGAGATCCCTCGAAGGGGGTTTTGGCAACACAAACCTCCCCGCTCCGAGGTGCCAACATGTCTTATCTTCTTCCCTTCCCATTACCTCCGTGTTACCTTGTTCCTTACGGTCTACTTGGTGCACAGATTTTAAATAGCCCTGGCAGTCGTGAGATGAAGTCCTGTCAGTTTTGGTGGCAGCGCATCACGGATTGCAGACATCGGTTCTTCGGAGCCTGAACAGAGATGTCAAGTCCTTTCAGGCAGGCAGGAGCCATCAGCTCTCCTGTTGATAGTCACCGGAGTGGTGTGGTGAGGTCCTGGCTGCGAGCCGTGGTTGGGAGGGGACACTGGAGATGGGCTTGCAAGAAGGAGCTGTGCAACTGTGTGTTTACCTGCTCAGTTTTGTACTTAGAATCAGACTGGTTTGGGTGGGAAGGGACCTTAAAGGCCACCCAGGGCCACCCCCTGCCCTGGGCAGGGACACCTCCCACCAGCCCAGGTGGCTCCAAGCCCCGGCCAACCTGGCCTTGAACCCCTCCAGGGATGGGGCAGCCACAGCTTCTCGGGGCACCCTGGGCCAGGGCCTCACTACCCTCAGAGTGAAAAATTTCTTCCTGAGATCTAACTTAATTCTCCCCCCCTTTCAAACCCTACTTAGTTTTAAAACCATACTTCCACAAAAGCGTTGACTTCTTGAGAGCTTAAACATGACACGGGTGAAAGCGATGTTGGCAACAAATGTGGAACAGAAAAAGTACTATATTTGTGCACACCTTCCACGTCCCAGAATTTGTGGGGTGGGGGGGGTTTGCCGACATCCCCTCTGCGACCGACGTTTGTTTGCGACGAGGCAAATTAGCGAGGAGATTCACATTTCGGAGGAGCAGGAAACCAGGTTTGGCAAATTCTGTCCAGCTGGAGAGACGGCCCTTTTGAAACACAGATGCGGGGGATTTTTAAATCAGGAAAAAACACCGAAAACCTAACGTACAGCGGATTGACATGTTTCCCCCAGAGGGGTTGAGCATCAGTGATATAAAGGTCACTGAAAGATGGGAACGCTCCGAGTCTTCTGCTTGGGTTGCTTTGTGCAGATGGCTAATCTGTATTACCAAGTTGTTCAAACTTTCTTTTTTTACGTAGGTTTTTATAAGGTTTAGCATCCTTATAACCATAGGACCTGAGCGTGAACTGGTACGGGAATAACTGCGTTGGCAGCCAGCTCGCCGGCTCTCCTGGGCGAGCAAACCAGAGAGTCGTAACTTCTTTTTTACTCTAAAATTAACATCTGCTTTGGTTTGCGCCGTTGCGTGTGCAATGCATTGCTAAGACGTAAACTCTGGATTTCTTCTCTCCTGGAAGAAAAACCCAGCAGCAGACGCAATAAAACGTTTTCTTCCCTTTTAGGTATGTGCAGTTTAGAAAGAGTTTTTGGAATGCAAGAGAAAACAGGCAAAAATTCCTTGGATGATTCTGAAATGCTTTCAAACTTTCTGCGATGAGCTTCTGCTTCCTCTCCCCTCTTAACGAGCAGAGAAGGGACGGTTATAATAAAAATAACTCAACCAAGCAAGCAGGCTTGGCTGTAAGTGTGGAACTGATTCTAAATCTGTCCTTTGCGTTTTATTCGCGGCTAAATTACCCCTTCGTATCCTTATCAACTTCTGCTTCAGGCTTGGCGTTCACCTCCCAGCTCTCCTTCCAGTCGCAAGGCGATGTGTCCAAAAAGGCCAACGTCTCTATTTTATCTCAGATAAATACGCTTTTCCTGCTCCTTTTTAATTCTTCTCTTTTTCTGCCTTTCCTCTCTGTTCAGTCTGAACTTAGCGCTTACATTCAGGGTAACAACTTTTAATCACTTGCACCTTTTTGCATCCTAAAAATCCTTGAAGGGATCGGCCAACCCGATTCTAACCACTGGAATGGCGTCCCTTGACATTCTGCCAAAAACAGATTTCCTCGGCCCTATCCAGCCAAGGTTTGGCTCGTTTGGGGTTTTTTTGCTAAACCTCTACTACTCCTAGTTTTTTAAGGCGACCTAGAATTGTATGTAAAATATGTTTCTTTCTTGCAGATAGTTGGGTGTTAGTATGATGGGCACAGTTCGTTTAATTTCAGTCTAAAAATTGTCAAAAAGGTGTTCCTGTTCCAATCTCTCGCCAATTTTACGGTATTTTAAGCGAGGAGATCCTGGCCGCAGAGCAGTCCTGACCTGAGCTGCAGAACTTGCCCTGCTCCCTTCTTTCCCCAGCAATCACTGCAGGTTCTCACCGAAACAAGCGGCCACGTTGTTTCCCGCACTGAACAACAGATCTGATTCACGTCCACGTTGTGCGTAAGCTGGTGTGTGATTTATTGCACGTACCGACTATGCCACCGCCGACGGTATCGCTTAGTTAAGCGGTGTCACTCGCCACGCCTCCACCTTCTGCCTTTTCTCACTTTCTTTTGAATTTCTTGAAATATTTTTCTGCTCTGAAATACCCGAAATTCCAGGCCCCGCTGGACCACGCTGAGCTGGGACTGTCACCTCGCTGCGTCTCAGCAGCTTGGTGTATGCATCGGAAAAATCGTCTTCGTTTTCTGACTCTCTTTTCTTTATAAATCCGTAAGCAAGGGGTGCAATCCAGCATAACTGTGGAATCTCCTGCAGGTCGTGTTTTTTTTTTTTTTTTTCCACTTTGTGGTTTAGATAAATATAGAATCCGAGACTTCCAACATGACTGAGTTAGGCTGCGACAGCCTGTGGCCTCAGGTTGCACAGATTAAAGTTAATTATGGGATTAGGAAATACCAGCCCAGCGACCTCGTAATGAACTGGTGATACTTGTTCAAGTAACGTTGGTGGTGGGGTTGGTGGCTTGCTGACGAGGCTCCTTGCCAGATTAAATCATGCTTCTCCTGAGAAAGAAAAGAAAGAAGTGATTGCAGGCTGTGGGAAGGAGGGGAAAATGAAGGGACCGGTGATAAACAGTGACCGAGACGGGCTGTGGGTAGTTCGGTGAAAATTCTTACTTGCCGTGTGCACGTTCAGCCTTAAATATGAACTAAATATTGGCCTCTCGCCTTGATTGAGTTTAAAATTGATGCCGGAAATTCTGTAATCGTTATGTAAATCAGGTGGGTTCGCTGTTCTGTAACACTGTGCGTTCTCAAAAATCATAGAATCTTGGAATTGTCAGGGTTGGAAGGACCTTAAAGATCACCTAGTTCCCACCCCCTGCCCTGGGCAGGGACACCTCCCACTAGATCAGGTTGCTCAGAGCCCCGTCCAGCCTGGCCTTAAAGACTCCAGGGATGGGGCTTCCACCACCTCTCTGGGCAACCTGTTCCAGTGTCTCGCCACCCTCATGGTGAAGAACTTCTTCCTAACGTCCAGTCTGAATCGACCCATCTCTAGTTTTAATCCATTCCCTCTAGTCCTACCATTACCCGACATCCTAAAAAGTCCCTCCCCAGCTTTCTTGGAGGCCCCTTAAGATACTGGTAGGCCACTCTAAGGTCTCCTCGGAGCCTTCTTTTCTCCAGACTGAACAACCCCAGCTCTCTCTCTCTGTCCCAAATTCGAGGGAGACCACCTTCCACCCCTGGGGTTTACATTTACAACAGATGCTGGAGCTTCCCTCTTCCCCTGGCTGGGGAGAGGTGAGTGGGGCAAGGAGATGTTTGGCAGCAGGAGATACAGGTTGAGGGCAGCAGGTGCTGGTCCTGTGCAGTGCTCATTGCTGGGAATTCCTCCTGCAAGCTCCAGGGCACAAGTGCAGCAGGACTTAAAGGATGGGGACTTTAATGGATGAGTCTTCAGGGTAGGCTGGGAAGGATAAAGGTGTATAAAATGGGTGAGGAAGACTCTCAGACCGGCTTCTCTGTGGCTTGTGCTCGTGTCAGATGCTATGCAAGACTTTGACGTTGGACTAGTTGGATCGTTGGTGATATCTTTGTGCATAAGCGTTCAGAGACATCTGTAGTTATTTTGCCTTTTGAACAGTATGGAATTGCAATTTTATGCCTTGCGATGCTGCAGATAGCCCGGGTGTCCCCTGGTGCTGCCCAAACTCGAGGGGCTGCCTGGAGATGCTGGGCCGTTTCAGCAATGCTCAGACCAGTCTTGGGGACAGACTGAAATTAGGAATTCAGGTGGCATTTCTTTCCTGGTCCCCACTTGATGTCCCATCTGAGACTGTTTCAATTAATGCTGTGGTTTTGCTGGTATTTTTAGTTTGACTGGGAGGTTTCCTTGTCTCTCTTGCTTTGCTTTTTTAGGAGCGTTGACAGAAAATAGGGCGTTTTGTCGGGTTTATGAATGTGCTTCCCCTTTTTTCAATGAAAAGGGAAAAACTAATGATTTTGTTAGCTGGCTTTATATCCAGCGTCAAATTTTTAGCACAGTGTTGCAGTCAAACAGAGTGCGTTAATTATTCTCAATAGCTGCCCGGTTCCAGTTCGTGCCATGTTAGGTAACGTGGCAAGTAGCTCAGGTTGTAGAAGAACTAGTTGTGATACTTAGGATTTCCCTTCCTGGGTTAAAAATAGAGTCTTTACAAATCAACCTGGCTTTACAAGATGCGGGCAAAGAGGGCATCTGGTTTATTCCTTGATTCTTGGTAACGAGTAAATACATACACGTTGATCGAGTTGCATTTGGTGCCCAATCAAATGCATAGCTATTCTGCATTTGAGTCAGGCAGGAGACGTTTTATTTAGCCTTTTCTGGAGAGGAGAAAGCAGATAAGGGTTGTATTTCTGCTTAAATTGTGATTTGTTGTAGTTGGAGATAGTTTTGTCTCACGAGCCTTAAACAAAAAGGCTTTATTTGATGGTGGTTTTTATGATGAAGCAGCTCCTCCTGGATGGCGATGGATGAAGAAGAAAGAGCTGGTGCCTCTCTGCAGTGTTCCTGGCAAAAGCATTATTTAACATGGTCTGGTTTTGTTTCTGAGGTTGTTTACGGCTAAGAGGGAGAGTAAAGGTGGTCATTGCCTTCTTGCTTAATGTATTTGTCTTAATGGTTTTTTCAGCTGACGACTCTAATCCCTATGAGAATTACGGAGCTGTTTCATTGAAGGATGTTTTAGTTCAGTTTAGCCTGATGAATCTCCCTCGCTGGGGACACGGAAGACGAGTGCCTGGCCTCCTTCGCGAGCACCTCGGAATCCAGCTGCGAGTTCTCCTTCCATTTTGAAGCACATAAGTGAGCGAGCCGGCATCCCTGACTAGGGGCAAGGCAGGTGAAATACTGACCCCGTGAAATGGGGGCTAATTCCTTCCCAGGTGGGAAGCGATTTAAGCGATATAGTCTGAGGTACCCACTGAAATGCTCATTGAACTAGTCAATAAGGGGAGAAAAAGGAAAAGAAGACATAACGTTCTTTAACAAGCTTCCAGATGCCCAGTATATAATTACTGTGATCCTTTATCTTCACTTCAGCTTTTGTTTACCGCGGTAGCAGAAAACAGAAGTACTCGCTTTTGGCCTTTTAAGGTGAGCCCAAGATGTGTTATACCGGGGTCTTCACCTGCTCCTTTTGACGTGGAGAGTGAGTTTTTGGGAACGCTTATCCTTCACTAAGTTGCTACGTGATAGTTGAGAAATAGACGCACGTAGGTTGGCCTAGATGGTCTGAAAGGCGATTCTATGATAGGCTTTTCTTCTGAGTTCCAGGATCTACAAAACAATGCAGTGACATGGGTTAACTCACGGCTATGTTTCTATAAGTACTCTTTCCTCATTTTATTCCTTCAAAGAAGGAGACACGATCAGTAAAGCTTTTCGGATTTTAGTGCCTGTGTTTTTCACACACGGTAACAGCTTTCACGAGGGCCGTTAGAGCCGAACTGGTGGCAAAGGGGTCGGAAGGACTGAAGGTCTGTGTTTGCTCTGCGCTTGGGTCTCAGCGTCCCTCCCCGAGCTCTATCTAACCCTCCTGTTGTAAGGATTTTCTAGGATGTAGACGTCATAAGGATGCGTTTGGGGGGCCTCCCTTCAGCAAATGGAGTTCTAAGAATTCAGGAAGGAAGAGAAAACATACTAGAAAAAAGGATATCAATTTATAAATTCATTATGCACTCGCATTCTGAATACGATGTGTAAATCTGCACGTTGTCGTCTGCTTCAAAAAATCAGAAGTATGATAAATAAAGGCGTCATATTAGAGATGTTCATATGGGGAATGGCCAAATAAACTAGGACTCTTTAGTGTTGAAGAGAGAGGACTTGGAGAGGGAGGTGGTTATGATTACTGGCCGTAAAGCCATGAATGACATGAAAGTTGTGAACGAGAGAAGACTGTTCAGTTTTTCCAGTATAAGAATATGGGTCATCAAACGAAAATAGCAGCAGCAGATGAAAGCAAATGATGCTGGGTGACTTGTGAGCAATTTACAGTGAAGCTGTAAAACATCTTGTGCCGGGAATTTGTGACTTGAGATATTTTTTTTTTTTTTTTTTTTTACCATGAGGCTAATCAAATATTGGAGGAGAAGCCCCAAGATACGGAATCTCCATCCTTGGAGATGCTAAAATCCCAAGCAATCTGGTATAAGTTGAGTGGGGGATTGGGCTAAGTGACCTCCAGACATCCCTTGTGACCTACATGGTTCTGCTCTTCTAATGTTAAATGATTACCTGGGCCAAAAAGCTGTTGGGCAAGTGGGTCGTCTCTAAGTTGCAAGTCACAGGGTGGTGACAGAGAGATTATTTTTTGGAGGAGAGTGGGATGGTGTTTTCTCCTTATGATTAGGAAAGCTATATATAGTTATTCAGAATCGGGACTTGGCTTCAAGAAGACATATGATTATTTGTGTACAATGTGGGCATCCGCCGCTACGTAGCTGTCATAGAAAGTCACTTAGACCGGAACGGAGCTCTGGAGCGCTCCGGTTTAACCCCTGACACAAAACCACCTGTAAGTCGATGAGGTTGCTCCGGGGCCATGTTGTGTCCGTTCCAGGACTGAATGTCTCCAAGGGTGGAGATCTCACAATCTCTTGGGGCTCCTTCCAGTGTGTGACCTCCCTCACACTGAAGAAGTTTTTCCTTATATTTGGAAATGATGCTGGCCATGGCTGTAAGCAGCCTGGTCTACTGGGACCTGTTCTGAGTGATGGGTTGGGCTGGTGACCTCCAAGGTCCCTTCCAACCTTTCATTGCTCTGTGGTCCATGTTGCTTGACCACGTTGGTATATCTGTGCAGGCAGGTTGCTGGATTCTGACAGTAACCCTGTGCAATACGTATAATTGTGTTTCAAGCATTGCCTTTAAGGTTAAAGTCATGAAGCTTTGTCTTCGCTTTCAGTACGTGGGTTTGCAGTCCTCCGTTTTACCTTAGGCTCTGAGGAGTGGGGTGGCAGTCCCTGTCACCCTGCCCTTCCTCAACCGCGTCGCTCTTCATTCAGAAGTGGGAAGGTGCTGTCACCTCTGCTGTCATAGAATCACAGAATCTTCTTGGTTGGAAAGGACCTTTGAGATCATCGAGTCCAACCAAACAACCTACAATCTCTGCCACTAGAGCACGCCCCAAAGTGCCACATCCAGACGGTTCTTCAACACCTCNGGGGCCCAGAACTGAACACGGCACTCGAGGTGAGGCCTCACCAGTGTCCTTTCCTATCACCCAGCCGTTCCAGTTTCAGACTTCAGCAACTTTTGCCCCCACTTGTTGCTGCTTTTGAGGAAGAGCCCCCCCATAGCATCTGCAAAACCCCGTCAAAACGCTGAGTTCGGTTTATTTTGTCCCTTGGTCTTTTTCAAAAGATGCCTGTGGTTTCCGACAGCAGAGCTTAAAATCAACGAAACTCTCCGTCATCATACTTTTTNGCTTTCATATTCTTTTTTTTTTTTTTTTTTTTTTTTTTTTTTTTTTATTTATTTATTCATTTATTCCTTTGGAGGGAAGTTCTGCACATCCTTGTGATGAGAAGGGGGGAAATGCTCAATTTTCTGCCCTCCTCCTCATGAGACGAAGTCGTCGCCAGAGCAAAGGTAACCAGAGGAAAAACTTTGCGGTCGGCACCCTGTGGTTTTAGTGGATGACAGTTTTCTGTGGGTGCCGTGGAATGGGCTGGGGTTGAACCGCTGGTGGCAAGATGTGCTTGAAGGCTCCCTGGGAAGTTGTTCTCTTGAGCTGCGTCAATGCTGTGGAGGAAACGTGGGAGAGAGACTCCGTGCAAACAGGGAAGTTTTTTTAAAGGAATAATAGCCTGGTCTATTTAAACATCAGTATTGAGCCTCGGAGGGCAGCTTGGGTCGTTCATACGGTTGACAAAGGAGCTGTTGGACAGTCTGTTCTTTTTTGGGGGGGAAAAAAAAAATAACATTCTTAAAAACCATGGCAACATCTCCTTTGGTTGCGTTATAACTCATTACATGATTTAATGGTCACTCACCTGCTGCTGGTAAGGACCGAGGGGCTGGCAGCATGGACAGGAGGGAGAGGTTAAAGGTAAAATACGTCAAGTCTCCTCAGACACCAGATTTCTGTGTAAATAACTTGTCGTGAGTGGCTGCTAATACCTAAAAAGGAGGAGGAATTGCCTTCCAGGAGATCCTGCCGGCTCGGCGGCTGCCTGGATGGCCCCACCGGCTTTATTTGCGCCACAGAATTTAAACTTGGCTGTTGGAGGCAGAAGTAAAAATTTCCTCGTTAGTGGTTTTTTTTATGTCTCACCCTGCTAATAAGAGATAAACACAGGAGTTACATTATCCATATTTTTTAAGATCTACAGGAAGAGTATTGTCTGCTTTTATAACAAGGAGCTGAAGCTTTTTTTTTTTTATTTTTTTATTTTTTGAGTGTCAGTTTTGGCACGGGCCATCTCATTTTGACTATTTATTTTGAAAAATCACCACTGCTTATTTGTTGGGAGTCTTCTTCCCTCTGCCTTCAGTTTTAGCTGAACGCCATGTGCTATCGTTTGCTGGGTCCTTCATCCAGCAATGGCAAACAATCTCCTTTCTGGTGCCAAATGTGCCTGTTTTGTCTAAAATCACCCGGAGGTGGGTGGGTACCGTAATAGAAGTGTCGGTGTGAGACGTACGGGGCCAGGAATCCCGAGCATCCCTCCTTCTGCCGGCGGGCAGGACGTTTGGTATCGCTGCTAAGGGAGACGTAAGCGCTACTTAATGAGTTTGCTCTTTCATAATTGATGCCAGTAAAAACCGCAGACCAAATTCTGGAGTTGGCGGTTTGTGGGTATAGTTGCGGGTGCGGAGTCGTTTGTTTTCTCTGGTACGTTTCGATAGGAATAATTTCTTCCAGTGTCGCTCTTAGAAACTGAGAAGAAGCGGTGGTGCCTCGCAGTGTTGCGAACGGAGACAAAAAAAGTTTGATTTCCACCATTGGTGGAAACAATTGGTGGAAACTCACAGTTGGTGAGTAACGAATGGTCAGGGGGAGGATGGAGGTACCAAACGGCGCGGGGAGAAAAGTAACCCCGAGCGCAGGGTTATGCCTTTGAGTTTATCGGTGGAAGATGCCAGGTCGGAATGTCCTTCCCGCTCTCCTTCAAGCCCCTGTCCTGCTTTCCCCCGGGAGTAATTCCATTCCGGCGCTGACTCAGCGGAGCTGATTTTTCTCTGTTGGGAGCAGGAGTCGGAGCGGCCGGAGGAGGAGCCCTGCCTGGGGCCCAGCAGCAACCCCCACCACAGCCCCCGGCAAAATGCCTTTGCGATCACTTATCAGAGGTTTGTTGGGGTGTTTGGGGGAACAAGCAAACTGGAAAGTCTCCTCAATAATTCTTGCAGACTAATGAACAAATTTGATTAAGGTTTGGCAGCTTTTCCTAATATTCCCTGTAACTAGGAAATCTTCCCAGGCAGTTCTCTGCTCTGGATGGCAGAGCTGCGCCCTCGTAATGAAGCGAGGAATGAAAGCGAAGGGTTGTTACGCAAATTGCAGCAGCTCAAAACAAAACTCTCCTCCTGTGATCCCCTGGGGTTGTGGAGAGGGTTGTGTACCCCGCCGTTTCAGAGGCTCTGAGAGGTGGAACCTGGATCGTGGTCCTGTGGCCCCAGAAACAGGAAAGTTCCCTACCCAGCTCTACTGGGTTTGTCGTCATCATCATCATCATTATTATTATTATTATTATTATTATTATTATTATGTGCAAGTTGCTTAGCCTGTAGGTGTGCTATTCTGCTGTGTAGCTCCATCAGCTTGGCAATGCTACATTTCTAGATTTCATTTAAAAACAAACAACAAAAAAATCTTATTTGTTTTGTAGAACCTTCATCTGGTAATTTTGTGTCTTGAACTTACTCCAGATCTCTCATACAGTAGCCCATATTTGATTAAGTAACGTGAAATAACGTGAAATTCATGGTGTCGTTAGTTCAGAAGCATGGAAGGTGCTGGAGTTTAAATCCTGAAGCTTTGGAAGTTGAGGGTTTTTGAGCGCCAGGCTCCCCGAGCAGACGAATCCACGTTGCTGCGCGGGTGCTGGGACACCGTCATCAAGCCAGAGGTTTCGTGTTGCCGCTGAATTAGCTGAAATAATAACGGCAGGCGTTATGGGAAAGGTAATTTCCAACGGATGGAGAGTCACCTTGATGTCTGAGATATTTGAAGCTGGTAGGATTCAAAATAAAGCCGTCGCCGGGCGCAGATGGACAAGAGGTTGGTGCTCAGAAACAGGAACCGTCAACAACAATTGCTCTTTCTGGTGTTGCTATAGATAATATATAAATAAATAAATAAACGCCAAAAGATTTCTTGAAACACAGCGGAGACAACTAGTATAGAGGAGCCAATATAGATTAATTGCAAAAAAACTGGGCTTTCCAGGTGAACGCGAATGATTCTTGAGACTTTCGCAGTGAAAACAGGGCACAGCCTGTTCATTTTGCTGCTTGTTTTTTCTTCGCAAGTCTTTTGTGTGCCTCGGATGCGAAACCCAGCGCTGCAAAACGTTTGGTGTGACTTGGAAGCTAAATGGCTGGGAAGAGGCTGATGCAATGCAAGGGGAAAAAAGCTGCTAAACTTGTCCCAGAGTCAGAAAAATAAATAAATCGGCAACAAACCAACCCACCCCGCTGTTCAGCGTCGCCGGGGCAGGCGGAAGGCACGATTTTTTCAGGGCTGGCGAGCAAGAAAAGTGTGCAGTATAAATAGCAATTTTCAAAACATGGAGAAAACAACCTTTTTACTGTTGGGATTGTTACGCTATTGTCTGGTCGGGCCCGTAGCATGCGCCGCAGCGTTACAATCTGTTGCGTTGTTATAAAAAGAAGCGTCCAACACAGATAACGCTTTATTTTAATCCCCAGATGACGAGGGAAGACGCGTATGTTTTTGAGGGGCTGCTTGCGCCGTATCCTCCATAAAATTCCAGTGCTGCAGGAATTGCGGCGGAAGCCAGCTCCTGGCGGTGCCGTCGTACAGCAGCACTGCTGAGAATTAGTGTTTTAAAAGCTATTTATAGGGAAATTGCCTCTCCCGTGTCTTGCGGCGCAAAGCGGCGTGGCGGTTCCACTGGAGGATTTATAAGACGTAGGGAGAAGACTTGGTGGAGCTGCCGCTGAATTCACATTTTGTTATACCGTTGGCTTTGGAGGGCAGTAGTTGTCCTTCTGCTGGTGGCTGGGCAAGGCTTTAGAGACCAGTTTGTAAAAGGAGGTGAATCGGTTGTGGCTACCCGGAGGCTGTTAGAAGAGCGTGTGTATTCGCTGTCCCCCCTCAGCCTCGGGGGGCCAGCAACGAAAACGAGCCATTGCCCTGAAAAACTGGCAACCCTTGCAGCCAAACCGAAGCTTTGTGCTGCGAAACGCGCGTACGGCAGTGTGGCGCGATGGTTCCCACGGTAACAAGGGTTGGGATGATCACCATCATGGTTCCCACACTAACAAGGATTGGGATGATCCCCATGATGGTTCCCACTCTAACAAGGGTCGGGATGATCCCCATGATGGTTCCCACACTAACAAGGGTTGGGATGATCCCCATGATGGTTCCTACACTAACAAGGGTCGGGATGATCCCCATGATGGTTCCCACACTAACAAGGGTCGGGATGATCCCCATGATGGTTCCTACACTAACAAGGGTTGGGATGATCCCCATGATGGTTCCTACACTAACAAGGGTCGGGATGATCCCCATGATGGTTCCCACACTAACAAGGGTCGGGATGATCCCCATGATGGTTCCCACACTAACAAGGATCGGGATGATCCCCATGATGGTTCCCACACTAACAAGGGTCGGGATGATCCCCATGATGGTTCCCACACTAACAAGGATCGGGGTGATCCCCATGATGGTTCCCACACTAACAAGGGTCGGGATGATCCCCATGATGGTTCCCACACTAACAAGGATCGGGATGATCCCCATGATGGTTCCCACACTAACAAGGGTCGGGATGATCCCCATGATGGTTCCCACACTAACAAGGGTCGGGATGATCCCCATGATGGTTCCCACACTAACAAGGATCGGGATGATCCCCATGATGGTTCCCACACTAACAAGGGTCGGGATGATCCCCATGATGGTTCCCACACTAACAAGGGTCGGGATGATCCCCATGATGGTTCCCACACTAACAAGGATCGGGATGATCCCCATGATGGTTCCCACACTAACAAGGGTCGGGATGATCCCCATGATGGTTCCCACACTAACAAGGGTCGGGATGATCCCCATGATGGTTCCCACACTAACAAGGATCGGGATGATCCCCATGATGGTTCCCACACTAACAAGGGTCGGGATGATCCCCATGATGGTTCCCACACTAACAAGGGTCGGGATGATCCCCATGATGGTTCCCACTCTAACAAGGATCAGGATGATCCCCATGATGGTTCCTACACTAACAAGGGTCAGGATGATCTCCAGGGTGGTTCCCACAATAAGAAGGGTCAGGATGATCTCCACAATGGTTCCCACAATAACAAGGGTCAGGATGATCCCCATGATGTTTCCCACACTAACAAGGGTCGGGATGATCCCCATGTGTTAGGACGAGATTTCCGTGTTCCTTTCCTTTCCTGTGGGCAGCCCGGCTCCGGGAATCCTCCCTGGGCAGGGAGAGCTGCGGCGCCTGGACGTGGGCGGAAGAAAGGTCAAGAAGAAAACAGCCATAAGGATAGGGAGAGCTTGAAAATATCAGGATAAGTCATAGTGTAAAACCTGGAAGAGGTCAGAACTCCACCATTAACATTCCAACCATTTATTTTCATTACTTGAAAGATGGGAAGGTTTGCCATTAAATTAAACCAGGGGTTTCCTTCATCAGCTGTCTGTCTTTTCCCGTTGAAATATATGAGAAATTGGGTGCTAATGGCATACAGGGAAAATCTTTCTTCCTGTAGGTATTCAAGTTTGGGGAAAAATTTCCAGAAACAGCCAACCTGTAACTGTCTGAGTTCTGTCTCCTTCTGCTACTGTGTTGAATAATAGCGAACTAAAAAAAATTATATCTTAAAAAAACCATCCAAACACAAAAAAACCCACCCAACCAAAAATCAAACTTAAAAAAATTTCCCTCCTCTTTTTTCTCTCTCTTTTTTTTTTTTTTTTTTTTTTTTTTTTAAACCTTCCCCCAGGAAAACCAGAAGAGACCAAACCAGCTGAAGCTGTGACAGGGAACGATATCACAGCACCTCCCAACAAAGAGCTTCCTCCCAGCCCCGAGAAGAAGACAAAGGTAGGCGTCGTGTCACGTCCGGCCTCTTTGCTTCTGCGTTTCTTAATTTGCCGGCTTTTCTGCTTCTTAAGCTGTGGGCAACACAAGTTCTGTTTTCTGAGCTGCCGTTTGTCAACCATTTCCCTGAAACAAAGGCAGCCGGTTACCGAGTTGCCAACAAACCACTCGGCCTGTAGCCGTGTGACTGAAAGTGCGTTTAATAAATGTGTGCTAAGCTTTATTTAAATTCATTCCCTGGTTGGTATCGGTGGCGGAGAAGTTGTAAACATGTAAGGTAGCGCTTCTGCTGCACTGATGCTCTCCTGGCTGCTCACGGCACATTTATTTGCATCACAATAAGCATTCAGGGGTAAGAGGAGCCGATATTCTCTTATTTTAGTTTCTATTAGTTCATGAAACTATTCTCTTAGTTTATGAAACACGAGAGAGATCTACTTTTAGAGCTTGCAGCATTCGGCAAAATCCCACCTCCAATTCTCAGAGCGGTGGGCAGGGCAGGGGCTCCGAGAGGTGATGAGAAGGGGATTTAGAGCTCGCAATCCGTTGGGCGCCCGCGATCGGAAAGCGATGTCCCCGCGCACGGGAACAGATCCAGGAGCCCTCCGATCGCCAAACCCAGCTTTACCAGCCGTTCCTTCTGGTGCTTTCGGTGTCGCTGGAATCAATCCTGTCGGCTTTGAATTGAAAGGCAAACCGCGCCCCCCCGGGTCCGAAGGCAGCCCCCTGCTGCTGCTGCTGCACTTCCCTCTTTTTACTAGGCTCAGAAAACAGAAAGCTGATGATTTTTTTTTCGTTTGTTTCATTTAAAATATCACCTTTACGTTCTTGCAGCTCAACGTTTTGGTTCACAATGCGCTATTTTGTTGTTGTTGTTGTGTTTTTTGTTTGTTTGTTTGTTTGTTTTTATCCCGGATTTTGCTTTTTGAAAAAAACCCATAAAGCCTGCCGCGGCCGCAACCTCTACAAAACCTGCAGCAACGAAAGCCAGGCCGCTGGCCGCCCCCAGCCCCAAGCGGCCAGCGTCTGCCGCCCCTGGCCCAAACAAAAAACCCACCAGCCCTACTGCAGGTCCTCCTTCGGCCACCGCCGCTAAGCGCCCGGCCACCAGCACCACGCGGCCCTCCTCCTTAACTCCAAAAGAGATTAAACCAAAGGTAAGAAACGCTTCGCTGTCGGGTGGGAGCTCCGAGAACCCATTTACGTGTTAACTTAACAGCTGCCTTACCCACCCGTCAAAACAGCGTTCCGGTGCTAATCGTGGGAGGATGAGGAATGGGATGCGCTGGGTTAGGAGCTGCACAGTCATTAGTATCGGCTGCCATTAACCCACTTATTAACCCACGCCCCGAATATTTGGTTCTGTCGTCACAGAGGAGAAAACAAAACTTGACCGTATTACCACGACTCTCCTCCTGAACTATCAGGAAGTACGCGAGAAAATTCTTTATTTCTTTCGGGAGAAGACATTTTTAAATGCAGATACGCTACAAAAGGTTGGATAGCTCTTAAATCCAGACAAGAGCATGGGAAAACTGAATGGAGAGCTCAGATATTAATACTGAGAGGCGAAAAATCAGTTTGAGCACTTCAGTATTTCCCCCTGCTTGTCTGGCTGTTATAAACCGCGTGTTACCAGTTGTCTTTCTACGCCCTGAGGAAACGTTGGAGATTTGTAGTTCTTCAATAAGAGAATTGCGGACGGTTCTTAGGGTTGCATCTGAAAGCTGAATTACAGCATCCACGCGTAAAGTTAAGAAGGGGACGTGGCCCTTGAATTTTCCCTCTGTTAACTTATTATATAGTAGAAGATTTCACATTTGAAAGAGAACGTTAAAATCTATTTCTATTTTTATCTCCCAAGTGAATAATGACAGGAGCAGAGGAAATGGTCTGAAGCTGCGGCAGGGGAGGTTTAGGTTAGATATGAGGAGGAATGACTTGACTGAAAAGAGTGGTCAGGCCCTGGGACAGCCTGCCCAGGGAGGGGGTTGAGTCCCCATCCCTAGAGGTGTTTAAGAAACGTCTGGATGTGGCACTTGAGGGCGTGCTCTAGTGGCAGAGATTGTAGGTGGTTTGGTTGGACTCGATGATCTCAAAGGTCCTTCCCAACCATGAAGATTCCATTCCATTCCGGAATCTGTCCATTGATGTTTAAATGCTAGTATTTCTACTACACGCTTAAGCTTAAATAACTGCATTTGTGCGTCTTCGAAAACTACTAAGTAAAAATAGCAAAGAGAGTATGAAAGCACAGGCGTAGATCTGTACTTTTGCTGTGAACCAGCGTCTCCAGTTTTGTTTACGTTTTGCATGATTCTGAATCCCTTTTTGATGAAATCTCATCTTGTTTCTTTCCATGCATCAACTCAGTATTTTAATACTTCAGAGATCAGCTAGTTTACAAACAAGTGACTTACCGGGGACAGACATGAAATCGTTTTCCAAGTGAGGAACGAACCATGGACACCCAATTCTTATGTCCGGAGTGTTTTAATAAATGCTGCCTTAGCCTAGGAAGCGTTTCTGCTCAGCAAGGAAATCCATCCCTCTCCGAAGCATTGCCAGCGGAACGATGTTTTCTGTCTTGTTGAGAAATCAAAACCTCGTTCACATCTGTAACTGGCTCCACACATTAACGCTGAAACACATCTGCATGAATTTGAATATTCAGCAGGGTCCGTGCCCCATGCCTTGCACTGAATATCGTCAGTCACTCCTGCGCGCCTTCGTTGTCTTGTTAATCTTCCGCATTATAATGTTCAAGCGGTGTCTAGCTCATGTCTTTAAGAATTTAAACAATTTCCATTTATCTCAGGCTTTTTGTTGGCAAACGCTTCGCCAGAGACTCAGCGAAATACTGGCTTTTAACGGTGCCTGGTCGTTTGCAGGTTGCAGATGCGAAGACCCCGGAGAAGCGAACCTCACCTTCAAAGCCTCCGTCATCGGCCACTTCCAGAACTGCTGCCAGGAGCAGCCCTGCTCCTCCTCGGACAACGGCGGCATCGCCGGTCACTGCCGCTGGGGCGAAGAACACCGCCACTTTTCCACCCAAGAGGCCAACGTGTGAGTATTCTCTTCTTTCTCTTCACATCTCTCTTCCTAACCAGCTGCAAGTTTCTGTTCGAGGAGCGCCGTTGGTTCACGCTAGGCTGGAATTCGTGCGGATTCCAGTATGCTGGCTGCTTTTTCCCGTGTCCGGGTCATCCCGTGGCCCCATCAGTTTATTAAAATTAGTCTCCTGGTAAACGAGCCTGGGATCTTTGGGTTCAAAAGAAGGAAGAAACCCCAAAATTTTGAAACGTAGCTGTTTCTGAGAAGGCGCCGCTGCCGATAACCAGTACTTTTGCGAGGTGGAAACCTGTCAGTCAGAGTTGACTTGAAGCGTAGGGGTAGCTCAAATATCAGCCTTCTGAATACAGCGCAAGACAAGATCCTGTGCCAAGGCACAGAGAGCCAAGGTCAGGCTTTTTTCTCTCCGGAGCTTCCTCTTCTATAAAAAACTAATCCGAGTGACCTCAGCTCTGCGTGATTCAGGGTTAATACAATTCCTGAACATGCTTGGTTTAAGAAAAAGGAAGCTATTACCTCTGTGTTTTGCCATAGTAACAGTTAGAATAAACGCTAAAAACAATTTAAAACTTGGGGAAAGCAAATCTCCAGAGGAGGACTTGAAGCGCTCAAGCTCGTGCATCTGAAAACACAAAGGAGGTTGAACAGAAATGGAGGTTTCTTACTAGCGCAGGAAGAATTTGGAGCTGAAATCGCATCGGCTTTGTCGGAAAGCTGTATCCCGCTCCTCCTGTTGCCAAAAAGGGAACTTCCCATCAGTTTAGCACAGCCAGCATGAAACACGAGCAGCGTATTAGCATCCTGAAAGCATATTTTTCACTCATTTTTGAGGGAGCTTGAGAGATCTAACATCAGATAAAAAATACAATTAAATGTTCTCAAGTCTTTTCAAATGACTAGACCTCACTGGCAAAATGTGCCAATAAACATGGAAAACTAGTAATATGTATTGGTTCCTTTACTCTATGAGTCCCAAAGCATAAATTCATAACCCGTCTTTTCCTAAAAAATAGTAATGTTTTAACTCTCTTGAAATACAGTAGGCTAGATGTACATTCCATACTTCATGCTCTAGGGGAAAATATAATTAATCAAGCATAGAGGAAGCGTTGCGCTTTCCAAGAGCTGTGTATCTCAACTGATCCTGGGGACATCCTTGTAGCATTCATTTTGTGTGGTCTTTTATGCGAACCGTAGCCCAGAATGCTTAATACGTTTTAATGAGTTCAGTTAATTTTGCCTTCCAAAATCGAGACGCAAACAGAGGAGGGATTTCTGATGGCATTTGAAAGGAGACGGAGTCACCGATGCAGAGACGCGGAAAGGCTGTTCCGAGCGGCGCAATGTACGGAGGAAGAGGGTGGTGGGCCATTGCCAAAGCACAGCGAGAACTGGGTGGGCGAGGGAGAGATGAGGTCAGCTGGAGAAACTCCTGCCGGAGTTAAAGCTGTTTTGGCTGGATCTGGAACCGCACGGAGGAGTCATGGGTGGTAAAGGAAGGGTGTCCTGGTTTGGCAGAGGAGAAAGCGAGGGTGTGACAGAGGATGAACAGTGTGGTTCATCATCATCATCAGTGGGGCCTGAAGGGGAAGCGCAACCAGGCAAACACTAACGGTTCAGTTCTGGGCCCCGCTGGACAAGAGGGACATTGAGGTGCTGGAGCGTGTCCAGAGGAGGGCTACCAGGCTGGTGAGGGGTCTGGAGACCAGGTCCTATGAGGAGAGGCTGAGGGAGCTGGGCATGTTCAGCTTGGAGAAGAGGAGGCTGAGGGGAGACCTCCTTGCCCTCTACAGCTCCCTGAAAGGAGGGTGGAGAGAGGTGGGGGTTGGCCTCTTCTCCCAGGTGAAGAATGACAGGAGCAGAGGAAATGGTCTGAAGCTGCGGCAGGGGAGGTTTAGGTTAGATATGAGGAGGAATGACTTGACTGACAGAGTGGTCAGGCCCTGGGACAGCCTGCCCAGGGAGGGGGTTGAGTCCCCATCCCTAGAGGTGTTGAAGAACCGTCTGGATGTGGCACTTCGGGGCATGCTCTAGTGGCAGAGATTGTAGGTGGTTTGGTTGGACTTGATGATCTTAAAGGTCCTTTCCAACCATGAAGATTCTGTGATTCAGTTTAGGTCGAGCACGTGCAGCTTCAGCGCGATGCATAGAGGTGGGTGGTGGAGGCCTGGAGCCCTCCCGGTCACTGTTTAGTTTCCCACTACCCACCATTGAGCCGGATAATAAGTTTCTGGCTAAAGACGTCCCTTCAGAAGGACATCTGCTCTTGCTTTTCAGATGTCAAAAGACAGACACTCACTTCCGTCTGCTTGGCTCAAGTGTTTAGTCATTCTCGCTGTTTAAAAATGTGGGTTTAATGGCTCGTTTTGAAATTATATACCTTTTTTTCAGGTGCTAAATGTCAGCCACTTTCTCCATGAGAGCCATGGGTTATGTGGGGCTTGATTTTTATTTTTATTTTTTTATTATTATTATTCCTTTTCCCCTCCCTGTGAAAACAGTTTTTATGTTTGTCCAAGACCACCTCTCTGGCTTTCCGATCAGAAAAAGATCAAAGTCTTTGACTGCCGTTATAGACCGTTTTCCCAGGAGCTTGCTCATTCTCCAGGTTTTCAACGCCGCATGCTAATGATAACAGACAAAACTCTTCCAGCATCTGGCTCCCCACTGGCACGAGTGGAAATAACATCTCTTTATGTATTAAAGTAACATATTAGTCCTCTTGCCTTTGTACGAAACTAAATCTGTTCTGTCCATACAGTTTTCGCAATTAAAGTTGTGGTCTCGAGGAACGAGATTAGGTTGGTTTGACAGGGCCTTTTTTGGAGTGCTTGGTGTTAATTATTTATCTATCTATCCTTTAGGCCTTATTAAATTCCCCAGATGTCTTTCATCTCCTTAGCTAGTATCTTATCTGTGCTGTTTAATTGAACGCTTTTAGCAAAGTCTGGATGGAAGGAGGCAGAGTAACTCGGCCTGTAGTTATCTGCCTCTTTCGCTTGCTCTTTTCTATATTGGAATTCCAGAAAGTACCCTGCCAGCTACTTGAGTTTATCTAAAAATCTAATGGAAATTAAATATTAGAGGATGGGGGGGGTTCGTAATTTCTAATGCAGATTTTTTTCCATTGATTGTTTGTTTTTTAACGTTGTCTTCCTTTGGCTATTGAAATGAAGCACATTTTAGCCGAAGTTGGTCATCAGTGATAGTTAAAAAAAAAAAAAAAAAAGCTACAATTATCAAAGATAATTCTGTAAAAGAAGGTTCTGTTTATATTTTTCAGTCCGTGATTTTTGCCTTGATCAGTGGTGTGTGTGGTTTTCTTCTGCTTTGAGAAAGAGAGTTGCGTTCCTGGTTTGGACTGTCCTCTGTGTGGAGCGTACTCAGGTCATCGGCGTTGGTGTTTCCCCAAAGGCGTAGTTCAGTTTAGTGATTGATTTGGGGGTTTATACAATTATAATAGGGGCCAAAATATGGGCAATAACTTCTGTGCAAGAGAAGTGGCGTTGGTTAGAACTGATCTAGCGATAATGCCAAGGTTAGAGATGGACAAATGTGGTTTCGCTTTTGCTATTTAGTAAAGACGGGAGTTTGGGCTTTTTTAAGAAATTAAACTGGGGCGAGATTAAAATA
Organism: Rynchops niger; assembly: GCA_013400035.1. NCBI lineage: Eukaryota > Metazoa > Chordata > Aves > Charadriiformes > Laridae > Rynchops > Rynchops niger. The sequence goes on along the minus strand of VXBH01008595.1, from coordinate 92,975 downwards.
ATGTTGGTCAGTGCTGTCAGATTCATAAAATTACTTAAGAAAAACCAAAATGCAAACGGTACCTGAGGTGTTGCATCATTGAATGATGATCCTGTTGATGAATTGACCCTTTTGCTGGAAAACATGAGTCTTTTTTGCCGTTGTAACGAGGAGAACTTCAGCCAGGTGTTCAAATGGAACAGTTAATTCTTGAGATGCTTTATTTCAAGCAGCATGTAGAAATGGGGACTGTGGGTAAAGAGGACCATTGCTATGTGCGGGGCCGTGGAGAGCCCCTGACCTCCAGGGAAAGCTGAGTTGGGACTCCAGACGTCTTGTCTGAAATACTCATAGGTGTGTTTTGTGTTGGGCAGCTATCAAGACCGATGCAAAGCCTGCAGATGCGAAGAAGACCTCTGCAAAGTCACCCTCAGGTAACTTGGTTTGGTTTCCATCTACATCAAATCCTCCTTGCTGGGGGCTGGGTTTATTGAACAGACCACTCTACATCTGTAGGACTCTGAGGACGTTTGCGTAAATGGCACCTGACCCTTCTTTTTCCCCCCTTCCCTTCAATTATCACTGTGATAATTGTAGCAGACTTGAGCCGCCCGAAGAGCGCTACTGGCAATGCAGTAAAAAGTAGTGCCACCACTCCTTCCACCACCGCCTCCAGCGCACCTACTTTACCCGGAGTAGCCACCAGTCGGCCCAAACCCAAACCTGCTGCAACCAAACCCACCACAACCTCCACCACGACCGTGGATGCTAAAAAACCAACTGCTAAGGCTCCGGCTAAACCCAGCACCGTTTCCAAGCCACCTCGCCCAACCAGCAGCATTTCTGCCCCAGACCTGAAAAACGTACGTTCCAAAATCGGATCAACAGATAATATTAAACATCAGCCTGGTGGCGGAAAGGTAAGCGGTTCCTTCAAACTTGAGAACGATACGCGCTTTGGAACAGTAGCTCTTAAGCGTTAGGGGTGCTCTTTGCTAATTGTGGTGGCTGTGTCCTCACTGCGCTTCTCGTTTACGCTCCGCAGGCTCCTCTTTGGGTTCTGGGTTTACGCACAAGGCATTAACAAGGCAGTGATAGCAGCGTACAGAAGGAATCCGCCTTCAGAGCCCTCCTGGTGTTTACTGGCATACGTACAGGAATTCAAAACCCCGTGGTTCTGTTTTTCTGTCGTACATCCTGACATAGAAACTAGTTGGTATTGAGAGCTCAAAACCTTGTCTATATTCCAAAACTTTGCCTTTGACTGGAGGACAGATTGAGTCTGCTGAATGGGGCAGAAGGTGGAATAACACACTACGGGGCGGGAGGCCTGGATTCAGGAGCAAGTTCCGCAGCACCTTTCCCAGTTCTAGGAACGGGGACTCCGTTCAACTTGTCAGGCCTAAAGCTGAAACGAAATGGGTCTGCATAGTGCTTTTTGGATAACGTGTGGTGGCCACGAGGAAAGAAGCGGGTAGTGGTGAATGAGCCGTAGGGAAAAGGGGGTACGTAGACACAATTTGAGGCTCTCAATTAGTAACGGTCTTAAATTACACTTTCACTGTGAATATCTACCAGGGAAATGATAAAAGTTTAGGGGTAGACCTGTAGCCCTCTTCTGAGGGTTTAAATAATTTCATAGATCTGCATAATCCATAAAACCTTTATTGGATATTGTAGAACGAATACACCCCTCTTGACCTGACCAAATGTGGTAGCAGCTTGCCCGTAGTCAGAAGGCTTTAATTTCCACAAAGTGGAACAAATTTTCTCCCTTGCCTTTGCTGCAGTAATGAATAACTCGGCATAGAACTCTAATCTGATGCCAAGAGAGCGCGTTTCGTGCTGGGAGCCTTAATCTCCTCTCAGGCACGTTAAAGTCAAGGGCATGCTTGGGCCGTGGTGGTGTGCGTCAGACACCATCGATACAGCACGGATTTATTCTCCGGAGTGAAGAGTATCTCAGTTGTACAATATCCTAGGACACGGTCCTGGGATAGAGGACCTTAGAGGTCCTTCCTTAGATGTCTTACAGGTCCATCCTCAGAGAATGGACCTCCTTAGAGGTCTAGAAAACAGAAACTTCCCCTCCCCAACCCAAATCCGCTGAAAAACTTTGAGGCAGGCGGGAAGGGGACCCTTTCATACGCCATTTATTGTAGCTGGAGACCAAGCAGAAGTGGAGAAAGCCTTCTGCCGTCCGGTCAAAAAGAACACGCAAGATTGTTCGGTTACTTTAACTTGTGCTAGGGTTCTGAGGCTGACAGAACTTTTTAGCTCACAGGGTTATTGTGTCGGTTTAAGGGAATATTTTTTTACATTGACTGTACTGTCCTTTATTTTCTGAATATTTTCATAGAATTGTTAAATCCTAACAGTTGTCCTTTTAAGAAAACTGTCTTTTTCATAGTCTTATTTACGCTGTATGAGAATGCCGTAGGAGTCCTGGGGTATTTTTGTTTACCATTCTGTTGCTGCTGGGTGAGTGAAACACAGGATTTATGCTGACACCCCCCCAAAAATGCAAGTTCTGCTGCACTTATCTGGATCTAGATTAGCAAAAGAATGGATATTCTCAAGTAGTTGCTGGGGGGATTTTTTTTCTAAAAACCTGTAAATTTTCATTCCGTTTTCTGCTCAGCTGGGTTAGTTAGGTTCACCTGCGTTGGGTTAGTTAAAAAACTGAATCAGCCGCTGATGTCAAAGCCTGAGTCAAACCCGGTGTGGGGGTGTGAAATCAGAAATGGCAGCACAGCGTGTCCGTACCCGGCAGAGCTCTTCGAGCTCCGAGGCAAAGAAAACCGCCCGGGGGATGTGTTTGCCTTGACGAGGTGACGGAGGTGGGTCAGCGCTGCCGTTGGGTTACTAAAAGATTGGGTATTTTTTTTTTTTTGGCAGAATCTAATGTAGTGATGGGGTGGTGGGGGGGGTGTGTGCTTGGAGACCTGCCAGCGTCACCGCTCGGGGAAATGATGAGACGCCCCCGTGAAGGGCACCTACGGGCTTTTTGAGAAACGGCGAACTTAATTATTGCTCTGTGACCCCCAGGGCGCTTGTTTCACCCCGTGTCCGATGTTGCTTCCCCTCCACCCTCCCAGTTTTATCATTCCTGGCCGTGGGATTATATTTTGCCGGAGGGTTACAGCACATAAGAAGTTCTCCTGGGTTGTCCGCTCTGCTGAGTTTATCCGGGTAGCTTGCATCCCCCGCACTCTCCTGCCCACATTTTTGCTTTTGCTGGTTGAAATCATCCATTTGTCTCCATCTAGGGGAAAATAGAGAAAAAGCCAGAATCAAGCGCTGCTGCACGAAAGTCTGAACCCAATGCGGTCTCTAAAATGGCTACTACTAAAACAACCGTATCAAAAGAGGGTGCCCCAAAACAGCCCAATGGGAAAGTGAGTTTATTTCAGACTTTTCTCTGTGGGAGATGGAGGAGAACATTTCCATTTTGAGTCACTTTCCCTTCTCTTCAACTCTTCTGCTTTCTCCTGTCAGTGTCACTCTTCCTTGCACAGACACTTTTCCAATTCTTTCATGTAAACCCTGAGATGTTCCCGGTTAAACACGTTCGGAGATCACGATCGTAGGTATCTTTTTCCGTGCCTGCTGTAAATGTAAATATTTTCGGAGCCCTCTGTTTTCACTTTTGGGCAGATAGATAGGCTTAACTTTGAGTCGGAGGTTTCCCGTAAGACGAGTTCTTCATACACAGCTCATACAGAGTTGATACACAGTCTGTAACTAGGAAGAGAGAACTTTTCTTCACCTCTGCTTGTTTTAAGATTGCAGAATATTAAAGACTTCATATTTTTTCCTGCGGCATTCCCCACCCCGTTGTACCCAGGCTCTTTAACCCCATGCGTTCAGTGGTCACCGTTTGAGGGTTCCTCCCACCGTCGTGACACGGTATTTCAGCAGGAGGGGATGGGGAGCGAGGCGGGGGTGCCGGCAGTGCTGGTGTAATTCGGATATCGTCAGGCAGAGCCTGTTAAAGACTGGATGGGATTTGTACCTGCAGAGGAGTCAGTAAACCATTATAAACTGCCGCGGCACGAGTGCGTTTTCAGAGCTGCTGCTGCGCTGAGCCCGGTCTCCCCGAACTGGCCAAGGAGCCTGGGGAAACCTGCTCAAGCTCGAACCTTCTGGTGATTCCTTTTGTGCCTCGAATTTATCACCTCTTTCTAGAAAGTATTCTAGCTACAGCTTCTGCCGCGTTTTGTGCTGTGTTAAATAACCCCCAGACTAAACACGTGTCGTGACTAACCCTTTGTGAACGCAGGGCTGTGACTCCACCTCGGTGTTACTACCTTTGGGAGTAAAAACTCATTTAGCGCACGCCTTTTGTATCTCGTAAAAGTCCCAAATCGTTTTAGCTTAACAAGAGAAACAATTTAATTAACGTAAGACTCATCCGATTAAAATCTAACGGAAGGTTGGCCAGCCTTCATCGGAAGAATTGTTTCTCAGAGCGGGCATTTTGAAAGACGTTACCCAAGGCTGGAGTCCATCCAGGCAGACGGGAACAAAGCGCAGACGCCAAAGAGTCCGTAGCGTTGTTGGCCGTGGTGGCCCCGTGGCTTTGAGCCGTGGTGAAGGAGACAGCCCGGAAGCCTCCCGAGGGACGTGGATGATCCCAGGCAGGAGATGCTAACCCGTCCAGGATCCTGGTCTTCACGTAGCGCTTACGCTCTCGCACTAACACTGTCTGTGCGGCCTCTCGTTTCCTTTACTTTTTTTTGTTGTTGTTGTTCCTCACTCTCCTCCTCAGTTGCTTTCACACCTAATACTAAAGTTGGATTGAGTTTAACACGACTCCTTGTTTATCCACCATGTTAGAGCATCCACTCCGGCCTGCCGTATGACAACTCTAACCAGTCCTCTTCCCTTGTGTTGTTTTCCATTCTGTAACGTTCCAGGTCCAGATAGTCTCCAAAAAAGCGAACTACAGCCATGTTCAGTCCAAGTGTGGTTCCAAGGACAATATTAAGCATGTCCCTGGAGGTGGGAATGTAAGTATGGGTTCTGGGCAAGCTGTCTTTCTACTAACTCCTTCTCTTGTACTATGTTTTTATATGTCAGTCTTACAAATGCTGTGTTTCAGGCAGAACCGCGTGGCAGAGTTTCAGGGCTTCTGGAAATAATGTAGACTGGAGGATTTACTTTAATTTTTTTTTTTTTTATCTTCCCCCCTCCCCCCCCCATGGGATGCTAGGTTGAATGCGTGTGTTCTGTTTCATAGTACTATAAATACACCGGACCTGTTTCTCGCGTGGTTTACGTGGTATTCACGACCAAATGTGGGACGCGCACATGGCTGACCCCAGGAGTTCGTTCACCATGGATTCCCTCCGCAGTCAGCGCAGGCACCTCATCGGTCCTCTGACCTATTTTAGATGTCTGGGGTTTTTTTTAGATGAAATGAATTGGGGCTTAGAAGCGCCTGTTGCTCTTCACTGTCTCGTAGAGCAAGCCCGAGTCAGACTGATTTCACTTCTTCTTTCAGAGGAAGGGAGCCTTCGAGAAAGGAGGAGGAAAAGACTCCCGGACTTAATCTTTGAGCTGCGATTAATTTCTAAATTTAAAGGCTACTGGTATCTCTGGCAGCAGAGTTGAGCTTATTAAAATAGAAGGCTAATCTTGTAACGTCTGTGGACTTGGTTTGGCGTATTATATCCCGAAAGGGTCTGGGCAAAAAAGCCAAGTTAACTGTCTAGATACTAAAGCTTTTGAAAAGATGACTATAGTTTGGCAGGCGTGTTTCCTTGTGGGCAAATCTGTACTATCTCACCAAATCCACGCTCGCCGGTCTGCGCTCGGGATAGTTTGCAGAAAGACTGGATGGTTTCGTAAGGACGCTGAGATACTGAAGCCCAAGGAAGTTTTTTCCGTTGGTGTTTAAATACGCCGGGTTCCTGAGGGGCCGCGTCCAGCTCTCGCCTCTTGCGATGCTTCCTCCGTGCCAGGTGCCTGAGAGCCAACATCAATGAAACTCCCTGCGCCTTTGCTTCACGTAGTCTTTGAGGTGCAAATATTCAATTTCTGGGGCCTGGCTTCCCGCTGCCCTGTAGTCAGCGTGTTCCGTTTGCTGTCTGATCCAGCAGAGAGAAATGCTACACGGGACCCGGCTGCGGCACAAGCTGCTGCGGCCACATTTCCCTGGGAAATACATATGCATTTGTCTGGCTGGCTGAACCTTCGCTCTGGGTGACCAGTTCCTCCTTAAACCTTTGCAAGAGGCAACCAAATCTGGCGTCTTGTTCTCTGCAGGTTGGTTGCTGAGATGGTAAGAGAATAGCTGTTGAAGTCTCACTTAATTAAGCTTGACTCCCCATTCAGAGTCGCTGGACGCGTGTCTCCGCTGCCCTCCTTGCCCTCCGGTTTGTGGCTTCTCACCACTGGCGGGATTTGCCGTTCTGGCTTGATGTTTCCGTGATTTACCCAGTGCTCACGGGAGCGCGCGCCTGTGTACGGAGCTTCCCGTAGAAATGCTCAGGCAGGAGAATTCTCTGTGCCACAGAAAGACAAACTGCTGCCGAGACCATCGCGTCGGTTGGGTGCCCTCAGCACGTTTTTTTTTAGCTCTGCGCAGTTCTGTTCCTGCTGCAGATTTCATCTGCTTTTGTCACCCAAGTTTGGAACAGACTGTTTACGTGTAATGAGTGTTTTGTGGCAGAAGTCCCTTTGGCTCTGCTGTTGAAGAGCAGCTGTTGTAACTTAGCTGTCCGTGCACTCAAAGGAGCTGTATTTTATAAGCCACTTTAATTTTGCCGCTCCTACCTCGTGGAGCCCTTCAGTGGGNTTTTTTTTAACAGAAATGTGATTTAAATGTGGGGGATATTTTCCTCACCCAATTAACTACATTAGTGAACAATTCTTTCTTCTAATGAATCACCAAACCTGTCTTTTCTTCTTTACTGACCTGTCCCGGGGACATCCCCAACTCTAGGGGACAAGCGTGTGCCTACTTTCTTTTTCTTCCACACTCTCCTTTTTTTCCACTGCACTTTTTCCTCCTTGCTCAACTACTTAAGCTTTTTGCTTTGAGAATAGAGAATAAAATGCTTATCATTTCCAGGTTCCAAATGCCCCCCAAGCAGCGTCAGGCAGTCGTTCCCAGCCATCCAAAGCCCCCAGACCCGGTACCAATGTGAGTAGACGAGGTGCGGAGGCCAGTCTGGCTTCCTATAGAAGTGGTTCCTTTTGTTCGTTTTTATATCTGCTCCCTCCCTGTGGGGCTGTGTAATGTTAGCGTCCCCTCCCAAGATGTTCTCTTGTTCAAATAGTTTCGGTGATCACTTCTGACAGAAGGCTTCCGGGCGTTGGATTCCTGAACCCCGCCGCTGATGGGGATGTCTGGAAAGTCCCTTGTTCTAGTCTGTGGCTTCGGTTAAAGCTTTTAGGGATCCCGCGGGCAAGAGCTGTGCGTGGTAGCAAATTACAATTCAGCTTCAGGGTTGCTTTGGTGGAAGTGATGGACCTCCTGCCCAGGTGAGGTGGTTCCAAGCTGGTACCCCCTGGGTACCCATGTTGCCTTCTATTATGCGGAGATAGTTTCTTCTCCCCTCCAGGACACCCAAGAAGACGTGTTCAAAAGCAGTCGATATTGTTCCTACTCAGGTTATATTTGCCAGAAATACCTTGATACAAACATAGTTAGATTTCCTGGGTAAAAGCTTTTGTTGTGCTTTAGTCTTTTCCCCCTCTCTTTTTAAAGAAAGCAACGGTAAAGAGGTAGATTGGATAAAAGTGCAGGTGCTGAAGATTTAACCAGGTGATTTGGAATGTATTATGTGTTTCGCGGCTCTTTGGCTTGACCTGCTTAGGTGGATTGGGAAATAGTCAGAGGTAGAAAATCTAGAGAGATGAGAATCACGCTTCCCATCTGAGTGTCTTTCAGATCTAAAGTTGGTTTCTGGCATCAGAGTCCGAGTATTTGGCTCTATAAATGCAAACCTTTAAACGTGTCTCCCGTTGGAAACTCAAACCAACTAATGTTAGAAATCTTACAAGGAACACACTTCCATTTGGGTGTAATTGTTTGGATCCCCAGGTGAAATCGTGAGGGGCCGGAGCTGGGTATGTCGACCCCAGCTGATAACAAACATTATTATTTTAAAATGCATTCTGCGAAACAAGTTGGGTTTGATTCCAGTTCCAAGCAAGCAAGTACTCATTATAAAAGCTGTAGGAACTTTACTAACCAACCCCCAAGAAAACCACGTTCAATAGCCATGATCTCCCCTTGTCGGAGTGTCTGGTGTCACTGAGTCAGGGACGTGAACGCGGACCGGCGTAGCAGGAGGCTGAACTGTGCTGTTCCGCTCATTCCGAGCAAACAAGACAGCAGGGCTTTGACTCATCCCTCTTGGCAAGTACTTGGAGGATTCATGCTTCCCGAGGAGGATGTACTGCAAATTATCATGATCGTTCTCAATAAGCTTTTTAGAGTAGCTTGTAACTGAACGAATTCTTGTCGCACTCGAAAAGAAAGATTTTCATTTTCTCTGCGAGGCGATCTATAGCAGAACTTTCTGCGCAGGTAGGTGCCAGCTGGTGGTTGCTGACACGACTGGGAGAGAAGATCCTCTTAATGTTCCTACCAAAACCCCCTAGATTTTCCCCATGTCAACTTGGTAGGGGGTTAGACCAGATGACCAGAAGTTCCTTCCAGTATAAATTGTCCTATGTTTGTATGAAATGGAAGTTCTCCAAGTCGTTAAACAAGAAGTTCATTCTTCAATAGAGGAATTTTTCATCCACCTGGAGCTGCAGGAGGAATTTTAAAGATGTCAGAAGTGGGGCTCTGTACAGTGCACTTGGTTCAAGTGTCGGAGGTGAAATACTTTTTGAGCAAAAAGACATAAAACCTGTGACGTTTTGTCTCCACCTTTGTCTTACCCCAGAGAAGACGCTTCTCCCCAAATTCGAGGTGATGTCCACAAACACCATGCTAGAATATTTGGCAGGGGGGTTGGAACTAGATGATCTTTAAGCTCCCTTCCAACCTGAACCACTCTACGATTCCATGGTTCATTGATTTGGAAGAAGGTCAACTATTGAGTCATGAATATCTCATGATTTCATGACTGCATCACCAGACATTTTTCATTGAAGGTTTTGTATGCCAGTATCAAGTCACTGGTAGAATGGGGTTAAAGGGAACAAGACTGGGAAATAGCTTCCCCATCCCAGTGTTTTGTCTTTGAGGAGGACAGCTTCTCCAAGCGGTTTGTTCCATCTGGGCACGATGATGGTGTCCTGTCCTCAGCAGGGAGGAACGGCCGCCGTGCACACAAAGCCTGACAATGAGACGTGGGTCAATCTGCACAACGAAGGCGGTAGAGAGGAAAAAGTTGGAGCTGGTGGCGTGTCTCTGGCCCTCCAGCAAGAGAGTGGCTGAGTAGCTCTGCGAGATGACATCTGTCCTGGTGACACTCTGGAGCTGCCCAGGCGATGGCCGGTGTCCTCAGGAGAGCGTGGCAATGGGATTGGAGGTTTTTTGGTCCCTCTCCCAAGCGCTTTCATACTCTGTGGATGTGCCATGAACTCAAGACTCCTCAACTGTCTGGTTGCTGTCCCTCTGTTAGTTGTAGCCGGTCTCCATTTCTGTCTGCTGACGTTAACCCCTTCTGGCTGGTGCAGGCTTGAAATAACGCTAAAGCTGACGATAGCGTTTGGCACGCAGCGACTGGGAAATGAATATGAAAATATAATATGGTGGAAAAGGGGTGCAGGTTTGTTAAGTGTGACCTGATGTTTGAGGTGGCCTGTTGGCCTCCAGAATCACGGGAAACGTTTCTGTGTGTTGAGTTGTTTCTTTTTGCCTCTTTAGGTGCAGATCCAGAACAAGAAAGTCGACCTTTCCAAAGTGTCCTCCAAGTGTGGCTCCAAAGCAAATATCAAGCATAAGCCAGGTAGAAATCTTACCATTTCCTCATGATTTGTCTGCAGATATTGTGTGTCAGGATTGCGACTGAAAGAGATTAAGGGGTTTGCTGCTTTCAGGGGGTATTTCAGAAGTGCCGTCTCGGTTCTTAGCCATTCCTGGTGGCTTCATCAGCGGAGAAGGGGATTAGGAGATGTGGGATTTCATCTTGCTTGTGAAGATAATCTACTGCTCAGACTCAGTTCTCTTTTTCTTTCCTCCCCATTCGGAGGGGAGCAAAAAAAAGGGGGGGGAGATACTTCCCGTGACCAGGAGTCTGGAAGCTTCATCTGTGCTTGCGGAGGGCTTTGGGGCTCTGAACGCGTGTGCTGTGGAAGGATAAAGGAACTTCCCTCCAGTTCTTCAGAGCAGATACAAAGGTCTCTTTGGCCTTTGGATCAGTGACAGCTCCTGTCTTCTATAAAACACTTTTGGCTCTTTAATGACGTATTACGGGATGAGTGGGCAGGAATTATTTCCTCCCCACTGAGAGCACAGCAATTACCCTGGGTGAATTCCTGCGAATCTCAGGTTTCTCAACTGAGCAATGACCACCCACCACCCAGCTGGAGCTTAGGCAGGTCCGGAGGTCAAGGTGCTGTGGCTGTAGGCGGATTGTTTGACCCGTACCTTTGTGGCATCCTCAAGTATGGTCAGTTCAGTGACTTCTGCTGGTTTGTGTCCGCACGGGGAAGCTCCTGGCAATCAAACATCCGTGCACGAGGGACAAAGTTCGCTGACCACAGCTGAAAACCAGTACCACAAGCTTGTCTTCGTCTGCTCCTGGGACTTCCCTGCACCCTTGCTGCCAGCCTGTTGGGTTGAAAGCAGTTCAACCTTACGCACCGAGCACCACGGTTCAGTGCCTCCAAACCCGCTCCCGCTTCGCGAACGTGGTGCCACAAACAAGACCTCCGTTTATTCGGTGCTCTCTAATAACAAACTCTGAGCGACAATAACTGCTCTTGTCCAGGCCTGATTAAAGCAGAATAATCCATCCAGAATTATCTCTTGTCAGATGTTGTAAGGGGTTTCTGTTAGACCAAATCAGTTGGTTTCCATCATTGGCCGTGCCAAGCTTCCAAAGTGCTGAGGACGGAGTATTTCACTGGGAAGCAAAGTTGTGCTTAGCAATACTTAAATAAGGTATTTTTTGAGAAACCTGCTGGAACAGGGACTGCACGTACGGTCTGATTTATTAATGGGAACTGCAGTACGCTGAATCTAGAAAAACCTTGCTAGAAATAGTGTTCTCCCGAACCTGAAGTGTCCGTCCAGTCCCCATGCCTGCACGGTGTCCAGGCAGTGACACGAGGGTCTGTGTGTCAGGGAGGGGATGTCAGTCCTACGGCTGCCAGTGACGGAGTGGGAATGGATAATGAGCAAAGGAAGACACTTAACGAAAAGGAGCAGAACGTGTCCCAGCACCGACGACTACGCAGATGGGCTGAGCTGGCGGAGACCTTGGCAGGGGACATGGAGAGGAGTGGGATGCTGGTGTTAGCCATTGGAAACCCACCAGTGTGGGATCGGGTGGAACTGGCATTTCACAGCTCTGGGATTCGTGAGCAGATCTAGTGAGGCGGTCAGCATGAGGGTGTCTTACAGCCCGGCCATCCGGACGTGTGGCCTGTTCCCCACCTGAAGGCACCTCCAGGGCTTTGCCGTGCAGCCCTGCCTCCTTCCAGTCTTGCTTGGCCAGCGCAGGTGGCAATCACCAGCTTTGAGCTTGCCAGTTTTTAAACTGGAGAGAGACTTGGTCACGTCCCTCTTCCAAAGAACACTGTGTCCCCAGCGGTTCATGGGTGGGGGTGGGAAGGGGACAGACCCCAGGTGGGACTGTTCCAGAGGCATTAATAAACTCACCCCTACGCAATCTTCTTCTAGGGGGAGGAGATGTCAAAATTGAGAACCAGAAGCTGAACTTCAAGGAGAAGGCCCAAGCCAAAGTGGGTTCTCTGGACAACGTGGGACACTCGCCAGCAGGAGGAACCGTGAAGGTGGGTGCAGCATGCTCTGGCGCATCAGGGTAGGGTTTCATTTTGGTTCTTCTCCTTGTCCTGCTGTTGATGTAGTGCAGCTCCTCCACCCCCAGCCTTTTCTAGCCATGTGCCTATTTCCGTGGCCTCTGTTGGCAACCCCAGGAGTAAGCAGGAGTTGAAAGGGAGCCGAGCTCCGTGTGCCCTGCCTGAACGTGCTCTCTGCTAGGTGTTACCTAGGGCTCGCGCTGCGCGTCTGCATCCTTCCTCTCGGGATCCGAGAGCAGGGATCGCTCTGTAAGCGAATCCGCCCACCAGAGAAGCTGCCTCTGGCCCTTTCTCCCTGTTTAGGTTTTTTGGGTTTTTGTTTGTTTGGGTTTTTTTAACCCCCAGTAAAGCTGGTGAGAGCAAGGTGCTCCGTGCTGGGAGACAGCACCTTGCAGCTCTTGGGAGCAGTTTTCAGCCCGTAACCTGTTCTGCAGCCCAGCCCAAAGGCCCTTTGTGCGAGGATAAGAAAGGGTTTTGCCCTCTCATCGCTGTGATTCAGCGCTGCTCCCCATGAGAACATCCACTGCCCCCAGCCTCGGCTCTGCAAATTGCAGGTTTCGCTCTGGCAATGCGACATCTGCGCCGAGGGGAGGGAAATCACCCCCGCTTGACCCACCGAGTGATGGATGTGTGGGCACGACCCACCACGCCACGAAACGATGAAGAGCGGTGCTGGGGATTATGTTTAGGGAGTCGCTAAGACACCGCCGCTTTTGAATTGGCCAGTAACCCCGGAAGGGGAGAAAACAATCCTGCGCTCCGGCATCATAACTGTTAAAATAGGACTTTGCCCCCAGGGGGACAGACGGACGGAGGAGAAGAAACCCCCTTGTAAACACTGAGCTCCCGTCGTTGGCCCAGCGTTGTTTTGTTTGAGCGCTTTTGTGTTGGGGAAGGGTTTGGAGTTCAGCGGGGCTGAGCTATTGTGTTCAACGCCGTGTGAATTGGAAAGAAATAATCCCCGTCCCAAAGAGCAGACCATGCAGCAGAATCCACGAGTATATTTAGGATGTGCTTCATCATCCCCGGTAAAACCAGGCAAGGGGTGACTGCCGGAGTATTTGCTGGGGACGCATCAGGACTCTCCGGTCTCCAGGCCTTTATGTGAAACTTGCCCCTGGCAAACTGGGGCTCAGCGGGAAGCTGAAAGGACCGAGAGAAGCTGCTGGTTGTGTCGGTAGGGACGGGGAGCTTTCCGTAACGGTGCCTGGCTGTTCCGCTTTACCGGAGCGTCTAGTCCATAAACCAATGCTATTTGCTGATAACCAGGGTTTTTTTGTTGAAGTTCTAAAATCTCACCTGTTCCGAATTAGCCTGATTTTTTGAATATTTCCCCTCCGTCGCCATGGGTGCGAAGAGTCTCTGTGGATGACACTCTCATCCAGGATTTTTTTGGGCTCTAACGTTTAGCCTTGCAATACAGAGCCCAAACTGTTTCCCAGTTGCGTCCCACCGATCCCAGCCAACGCTGCCCTCGGAGCAGGTGGCGCTTAGGGACCGGCCCCTCTTGCTCTGCCCACCCTCTGTGGCTCTCACGGAGCTGCGGGGATCATCCACGTCCCCGGAGTTCCTGCAGAAGCACCCGGCTATCGGCGTTGCTGGCAGTTCGTGGGTGGGAACTGGGACCCCAGAAGGAAGGCCCCGGGAGGTTTTGCTGTTTGGTGAGTGAGCAGGTCCATGGCTGTCCCTCATTGCTACCCGGGCTGCAGGGAGAGAGGGCTGGGTTAGTCTTGAGAAGAGCCTGCAGCCTGATTCCCCATGGACTGGACTGTGTGGGGCAAGGGCATGGGGGCAGAGCAGAGCTCCTTTGGACTGGACGTGCCACCTCCTCCCTACTGAACGTGGCAGCAAGGGCATGTCCCGGCTGGATGAGTTGCTCCTTCCCAGAGTTGGGCTGGTCCAACGTGGCATCTCCTCTGCTTGCCGTGCTGTTGGTGGTGTCTGAGTGTCTTTCCGAGCAGCTCTGCGTCGCTCTCAGCAGCCGCCCACCAGCGTATTAGTCTCTTCTCTAGCGGCAGTAGGACTTTGCTCTTCTCCAAGGCTGGTAGAAGTTGGTGACTCCAGGTGGGATCACCACAACGGACCAGGATGGTCTTCTCTAAACCCCGCGCTTCCAGATCGTAGTCCAGCATCAGGTCTTTTGTGCAGACTTGGCCTTTCTGTTTCGGGATCCGCTGTGTGTTGTTTGGGTCCAGTATATAGAAATACGTCCCCAAAAAACGGAGCCTGCTTCGCTGTGATGTGCCCAAACCACCTCCTGGCTTCTGACCCCGTAGCGCTCGGCTTTAGTCCTTTGGCCTGCCTTCGCCTCGGCCGTCCTCTGTCACCAGGGCGTTCCGGGCGCGTGTTTGGGGACACGGCGCCTGCGCTCGGAGGAGCGACGGCTCTGGGGGACGGTCAGGACGGCGGCTTCCCGGGGAGCGGAGGGGCTGCTCCCCGCTTCCAAACATCCCCCTCCCGCCACCTCGTCCCCGCGTGTGTCTCGGCAGCTGGGGAGGGCGGAGGGGGCTGCGGGAACCCGCACTTCACCCCCCTGCCATCTTCTTTTGACGTGTCCCTGTCGTCCTCCCCACCCCGTTGTCTCATTGTAGGCTGAGGGGAGCGCGGAGCCCGGGCAGCTCCCGGCCCCTCAGAACGGAGAGGTGACAGCAGCCCAGGCAGGCAGTGAGATGCGGGAGAATGGCGTAGGGCCGGCAGCGCCCACCGCCCTGAGCGGGGGCGACCAAAGGGAAATTCAGAGCTTCGAGACTCAGATACAAGAAACAAGTAAGTGCCTGCGGCTTCTCTCTACGCACCGGGCCGGGTGGGAGGGGAGAGCCCTGCAGCAGTCACTGGTGACACCGCTGTAACCTCAACCTTGAACCATGTCTTGTAGGGGAGGGGTGTTGGTTTTTTGGGTTTGGTTTGTTTTTTTTTTGTTTTGTTTTTTTTTTTTTTTAACCTTTTTTTTTAATTCAGAAAATTGCCTTTTATTTTCCAGGCATCTAATGATGACATTATGGTATCGTCTTCCATTCCCCTCTCTCCTCCTCTCTCCTCCTCCTGCCCTTCCCCTTCTCACCTGCCCTTGTGTCGCTGCAGATTGAATCCCACAAGCTGACGTTCCGTGAGAAGGCCAAGGCTCGAACGGACCACGGAGCGGAAATCGTCGTCTCCAAACCCCCCAACCTTTCCAGCAGCACTTCCCCCTGGCGTAGCACATCTGTCAGCGACAGCCTGGGCTCAGTCGCCTCCTTGTCACCGCTGCAACAGCCAGCTCCCCTTGCGGCGCTTTCCCAGCAAGGCTTGTGACCCCCCCCCGGCCCCATCTCCCGCCTTTCCTTCCCCCCCTGAGTAACGCAGCTTGGCTCTCTTAACCCGCCGTCTGGCTTTAGATGGGAAGGGGACAGCGTTTTAGCAGGGCTCCACGTCCCTTTTGGCCGCGCCGGCTCCTCCACGCAGCCTGGAGGCTCCCCCTGCCCGAGCGGGCCGGGCTCCGGTGGTCCCTTCTTGGCCGGAAAGGGCTTCCCTCCCTCTCCTGCCGCATCCCTTTGGCTTTTCGGGAGGGGGACACTAGAGTCAGCGTTAGGGTCGTGCGTCGGGGACGGGTGTCTAGCGGCTTCCAGGCCGGGTCGGAGCGCGGCTGCGCTGCTGGTGGCTGAAGCCAGGCCAGAGTTAATAGGGATAAGCTGTGATCTATCTATATCTAGCTATCTTTTTTTTTTTTTTTTTTTTTTTTTTTTAAAAAAAGAAACAAAAACAAAACCACAAAACAAAACCACCCAACCTTTTCCTCCTTGCCGCTTCAGTTTCTGCTGATCCTGGTTGATGATGATATATATTATACACACACGTTAGGCTGTTTTAACTGTTGACTTTAACCTTTTATTCTTTGTGACGCTGTGTTGATGATTTATCGTGCTACGAACACCCCCCCCGCTAAGTTTCCTCTTCTCTTTCCTTCTTTCCCTGACCGTAGGAGAGGTAGAGACATTAACCGCTGCTGCAGTGCTGGCTTCTTACTGACATATCCAGCAATTGTAACTTCTTCCTTGGTGTTTTGTTCTCTTCTTCTTCTTTTTTTCCTGTTTTTAAACATTTTAAAACGGTGGAGCAAATTCATGGGATTTAAGCCATGTCTGAGATGAAAGGCACAGGAATGTGTAAAAGGCAAAGGTGCTGCGAGAGGTCAGATGGAGCCTGTGGTTGACTCTGCAACGAGACGCGTTGAATCGATGCTCGTTTGAAAAAAACCAAACCAAACCCTCCTGTAAGGCCAAAACCGCCAGCCCCGGAGGATGCCTAGGACCTTCCGCGCGTTAGCAAGGCAAAGACGGTTTATTTATTAACTTGCGCAGCCGAAGCCCTGGGATTTCTCTTTTCCCGGCGGGGGCGGAAGGGCAGGAGGCTGCTTTCGCGGCGGAGTTGCAGGTTGGACGCAGGCCCCGAGTTCCGAGGCTAAAGCAGGTCTGTGGCGTGCGTGTGCGCGGCGTTTGTAGGAGGCCGATGGCTGGGGGTGGCCCCATCGTCAGGCTTGAGCGAGGCCGGTGAGGCGGGGGACAGGCGTGAGGCGGGGGACGAGGACGGGCAGAGCCCCCGGCCGGGGCGGGGGAGCCGGGCTCCGGTGCCGGGGAGCTGCAGCTCTTGACTGAGGAAGGAGAAT
>VXBH01008595.1:45404-71607 GCA_013400035.1 Rynchops niger | reverse complement strand
ACACCTGCCCTTGTGCTTTTCGCCCACAGCCGCTGGGAGCCGGGGGGCTCCCGCACAGCCCTCGGCTCCGCTGGCAGCGACCACAGCTCCTTTCATTAAAGCCCATGACGAGTAAATTAAATGGTAGTCGAGAACCAAGGGGAGAGGCGAACGCGGCCCCGAGGAAGGGAGCCCTTTGCCATCGCTCCCCTCCGCAGAAACACGCTCAGCCCAGGGATTTCTGCCATCCCTCTCCCCGGGGAGGGGGGGCCCGGCTGGCGCGGTCACGCCTCGCATCGCTTTCAGGTACAAAGAGCATAAGAAACGGTGAATAAAAACAAATGATGCCAAGGCCCCGCCACGGCCTTTCGCTGAGCTGCCGGGGAAAGCAGCAGCCGCTCCTCCCCTCCAGCGCCGTTCGCAGCCCCGCGACGCTTCCAGCCCCAGGAGGGGGACAACTGCCCCCCAGCGCCCGCAGACCGACTGTGAAGGACTTGGACTCTCCCGCACTGTCCAGCCCGAGGGCTCACGCGCGTAACGAACGTTAACGAAGCCTCACAACAGCCCTGTGAGGTAGGTCACTGTCTTCATTTGACAGGGAATCCAAGGCAATGCAGCTGGGATTAAACTCCAGGTTTCTCGTTTAATGCTGTGCCTGTCACAATCCTTCCACAGAAATATGGTCCCTGGTCATAGAAAACAAAGAATTTTGTGCCTATGCTCCTGGCTTCCCGCAGGAGACAGCGCTCACAGGCAGACTGGCATCTACAATCACGTCCTGTGTTGCACAAGTTACAGGGATCCGGCCTCCTTGACGTAGGGAGAACAAGAAATAATTAAAAAAAAAAAGAAAAAATTAAGAACAACGCAAGAGGACAAAAAGTACAGGCAGATTAGGAACGACAAGTCACATCTCACACTCAACGCCACGACTGCGCTCGCGCTGTGGGGTGGCAGGGCCCCGCTGCGAGGCTCGGAGAGGCCGCGTGGAATGTCACCTCCGTCCGGCGCCTTCAGGGATTCCTCCCCTCCGACGAGCGAAGATGACGACGATCACCACCACCCTGCACCGGAGCTGCTGGATCCACGCTCTGCCCGGCGCCCGGAGCAGGCACAGCCGCAAGCCGAGACATCCGTCCTCCTCTTGAGCCGGGAGAAGCTCCAGCACCGGAGCTGCTCCGTCCAGCCCAGCCCCGTGGGGATGGGGCAGAGGAGGGTCCACAGCAGCCGCGTCCTCGCCTTCCAGTTCAGGGACCGACGCTGTCGAGAGCGGAGGAGGTGGGTGCCCACAAAGGCCGCGTCGGGGTCCATCGGCACTCCCAGTCCATTCCAGGCGGTTACTGCGCTGGTTCTTCCTACGCGGTGACCATGCACGGAGCCGACAGCAGGAGATTCAGACAACATTAATCTTCTAGGATGGAGAGAGATGACTTCACAAGGGATAAATAGAACTTTATTTAAATAAACATTTGTGAACATCTTTATACAAATTACAAGTCCCCACACAATCCTCCAGCTCTGCCTAAGCGCCAAAGCTGCCGGGAGGGCCTTTGAGCAGATCCACCAGGATGTCGAGCAGCTGGCTGTGCTGGTGGTGCAGGTCCCCAGGGATGGCCGCCATCTCATAGCACAGGCACGTCTCCACCATCTTGGAGAGCGACACACGGAAATCACGCAGGAGGCGGATGGTGTAGGAATCTCCCTCCAGCACCAGGAGGTCACTGTCTGTCAGGGAGACTGTTGCTCGCCAGCCATCATCTTGGTGGGAAGAAGAGAGGAGGTGAGAAGCAGGAACGGCACCGAGTGGTTCCGGCCTGCGCTGGCCGCTCGCTCCTCCCCACGCTCATTTTAGCCCAGAGTCACGACTCAACTGGGCCAAACACGTCCCACAAGAGCCAGGGAGCGCTGTGACCCATCTCACTGGCATCCTCGCCCCGTTTCCCACAGGGAGGTGACTGCGCAGCCCGTCTGAGCTCGAGGGCTTGAGCCCAACTGCAGCACTGCCAAAACCCCACGAGCAAATGCAACACGTCGCCGGGGAGAAGGGCTCGCTCCTCCCTGCACGCCCGCCACGGCTGAACACCAGCCTGACTCCTTGTTGCCCAGGGATGAGTCTCCCGGCACTAGCCCACTTGGCTCAGCCTGCCTGCGGCTGGGTTGCCCTGTCTCCCTGGAGAGTTACAGCTGGGAACAGCTCACAAATCCTCGCCTTTGTGGCCCCGTTACAGCAACGCCCCCAGTCCAAAGTAAGAGGGTTAGAAAGCGGGGAGACAGCTGGCCAAGGGAGAAGCAGCGCTGCTCGGAGCGGAGATCGGGGGGAGTCACCTTGCAGCCCCTCGACTGCGGTAGGGCTGTGGGAGCGGGGTGCCTGGGGTGTCGGGCACAAGAGGACGTGCAGGTGGACGCGTCAGCCCCGCAGCACCACTCACCTCGGACATGGATATCCGTGTCGGTCATGAGCAGCACAGCCAGCGGGTGGACCTGGGAGGAGTCCCGCACAAACACCCCGCCGTTGGACTTCACCGCCATGAAGTACGTTAGCCAGCGGCTGTACAGCTTGGACGCCTCCCTGCACAGGGGAACAGCTTCGTCAACCACAGGCAGAGACGGGTCGTACTCCGGTTCTGGCACGAGTGTCGGTGGCAGAGCGTGGTGGTGTGGGGTCCCCACCCTCCCACGGTCGCAGACACAGACACGTCACCCACCTGTTGATTGTTGACTTGTGGAGCAGAACGGTGCCAGCCTTTGTCCGATATGCGTAGCTGTTGGGTTTGAACTTCCCTTGACGGGTCACTTTGCCTTGTCTCACCTGGAACGAGAAGAGCCTCTCCAACACCTGCCCAACCAGCAGGCACTGCCCACAGGCAGCCAGCCCGGCTTTCCCCGCAACCGTCCCCGCTACGCATGTGTAGGGGTAGGTATCTTCCTCCGCTTCCAGCAGCTCTGCTGTGGCAGCTGAGTGCATACGTGGGGGTGACCGACCAGGCAGGCACCAAACGCCATGCAAGGGGCAGCAAACACGAGGAAGATGCCACCTTGGTGGCTCCCAGACCAAGCTACAAGAAGCCAAGCATGGACCTGTGCAGGTTGGGGGGGTGGGGGCCACATCTCAGAAGGAAGGATCCAGGGACAGCACTGGAGCAGAAGCACGAGCAGGCAGCCAGCCAGCCTGGGACACATGGTGCCAAGAGATGACCAGCGTCTCTGGCACCGCGACGCTTCCCTGTGCTACCTGCAGTGACCAACGAGCCCAGGAGAGCTATGGCGGAGTAGGAGATAGTACCTGGATGAGGTTGGGGTAGAGCCCAGCCATGAGGACTCCCTTGACCAGTTCTTCCTCTTCACTGTACTGGTTACATACAGACGAAGGCATAGTACAATCAGACGGGGACGACACCAAGAAGGCTTCGTAGAGGTTCTCAGAGAACTGCTTGACAAGGCCTACAGGGAGGAGACAGCCCCAGGGAATGAGAGTCACCCTCTGCTTCGCCTCACCGTGAATGAAATAACCTCAGTGGGGCTACGCCAGCTCCGGCCTTGGAGGCTCAGCCTTGGCACTAGGACAGGAGACCTGTCCTGCGCCTGTGGCCTCCCTGTCACCCAGGGCTACACCTGCCCTCACAAGCGCCACAACCAGAACCTGTACCCAACTCCAGCTGTCACCTGCCCAGTCTACCCCATTTCTGCACCACGTTCTCCACCAGTGCTCCAGCCTTTTCAGGGGACAATCAGGCCTCCGGGACTCACCATTGATGAAGCGAAGGCTGGGGCCGTACAGGTAATAATCCTGCAGGTAGTTATCCCTGGCACGGCTGTCTCTGCGTCTCAGCACCTCCTCCCAGCCTGCCACGGCTCTGACAAACGCGAGGTGGTCGCTCCCGCTCTCCCGGCTCAGAACAGCCTTGGCCTGGGAGAGACACACACGTCAGCAGAGCTACAGCCCCTTCCCTACCTGCTTTCTACCTTCCTCCAGGACAGGCTCCTCACCTTGTCCACCTCTGCGCGATTTTGCAGGCTGCTGCTGAAGGGGTCCCGGGTGAGGCAAGAAACGATGACAAGCAGAGGGTGGAGGCAACGGTAGATGGACGCCAAGACGATGGCCTTTGCCAGCCGAGGATCTGTGGAGATCTGGGCAAGGCGTTTGCCTAAAGTGGTGAGGGCTTCTCGCTGGTCCAGCACACCTGCAACAGAGCCGCCCACAAGGGCGCATCCATTAGTGCCAAACAGGGCCAAAGTGGTGGCTGGTGGCTTCAGGGAGCTGCCAGGAGAACCCGCCTACCAGGCTTGGAAGATTTGGTGTGACTTCCAGAAGATGCACACAACAGAGGTGCCTGCAATAAGCACCCAGAACCTCCCAGGCTGAACTGAGCTGAGGCCGAAAGAAAGGCTTAACAGCCAGATGACAATCCACAAGACCCCAGCTATGAACTCCACATCACAACTTACCTTCTTTCTCTGTCATTCTCCCTGCCCCCCCCCGCCCTGCTTTATTTTTTAAACCTTGGGAAATTCTCTGCACTTCTTAAGCAAAGCAGTGTGAGAAATAAGATACCACCACAACGTGTGTGGTTTGGGAAGTCCCTATCAGCTGCCATCCCTACCTAGGGACAATCCTGCCCAGTCTGTCCCATGGGATCCTGTGTCAACTCCCACTTCCCATGTTTAGACAGCAAACATGTTTCCATCACACCCACACCAGGACGCAGTATTAGCTCACCGATCTCCTGCAGCAAGATCACTGCTTCATCCACGGCTTTGATGTCAGGGCTGTCCAGAGCCTTGGAGAGAAATTCAACTGCCTGTAAAACAGCAGGGGGAAGGGAAAAGTTAAGAAAAAAGGAAAAAAAAAAAAAAAAGCCACGTTTCCCATACAGGAGTGTGGGAGAGCCCTGGGGAGCCCCCTGCCCTGCCCCAGGGCCCCAGACTGCACCACAGTTCCCTCTCTGTTTGCCTGCAGGGATGTGAGCTCAGCCCTCTCCATTCTCGCAGAGTCTTTTAGACATACTCTGTAATCTAAGTAAACTATACATTTCCTGCTCTTAACTTCCCTAGCCAGCACTGCATTTAGGAAAGCAAGAACTCAAGTCATCAGCATCTTGGGTTTTTTCCTACTCGTGCTCATGGTCAAATCGCACCTCTGGAACTGGCACTAGGTAGGCTGCACCCCGCTGGTTCAGTCGGCTGCAGTCTTGCAGGCATGCACTGTGCTTACCGTTTTCTCCGGCATGTGGATCTTGGCCTGAACCACCAGGTTCTCCAGTGGGGTGCGTAGGATCTCTGGAACCTGGTAAGTCGGCATCTTGTCCAGGCGGCTGCGAGGGAAGAGGTGATAGGCAAATCCCGACTGACAGCGGCCAGCACGCCCTCGCCTCTGCACCACATTTGACTTGGACACCCACACCGTTTCCAGGCAGGACACCTAGGAGCAGAAGGATTAGGCGCTGTCATGGCTCTCTGTCCCGTTTAAATGCAGCCTTCCATCCAGTCCACAGACCTCAGACTCCTCACAGCTGTTCAACCATGCTGCTAAAAGGGCAAGGGAAGCTTTTCCCGCTCTCCTACATCTTGCAATGCTGGTCTCTAGCAGGCAGCAGCGTGAAGGTCTGAGATGCTCAGTGTGTGGTGAGACCCTGATGCCACCTGCTGGACACCTGCCTTGGCTCCACACCACACTGCCCTGTTGGACCTGCCAGCAGAGTGTGTTCCCTGCCTCCTCCACGCATGCTAGCGCAGGCATTGCAGGGTTTCTGCATTGAGATGAACTGGGTTAAAACTGGTTTGTTTTTAAACTAGAACTGTGCCAAGGTGTGAATCGCCACCTGACCCTATAAGGTGTTCTAGCAGAGGGAGGGGAAGGGGCAGCAGCGTGTAGCCGGAATCCCTGGCTTCACACAGCTGCCTTCCTGTTCCTATGAAAGTGTAGCCACAAGAGCCTTCGCAAGGCCCAACACCTCCAGAAAGATGGCCTGAGAGCAGCGTAAACCCTTAAAGCTGACTAACAAGCTAAGGCATTGTGGTCAAGATAGCTTCAAACATGAGCAGTTTATGATGACATCACAGAAAAAGGCAGAAAGCAAACTGAAAAGCTATAGATGTTAGAGGGTGTAACAGAGAGATGGGAAGGAAGCAGGATTCGCCTTCCATTTCTTTAAAGACACCAGAATTTTACTTCTTCAGAAGTTGATGGGGAGCCTGGCAGGGAGATTAGTAAAGGCAAACACTCTCCGAACGATGAGTCAAACGCTGTCCCCAAACAGGGACACAGGGACAATGCCTCAAGGGCCAAATGGGAAGCAGCTCAATCATCCAGTTAATGGCATCTCAAATGTTGCTCTGAAAACATCCATTAGCTCCAGTACGTCTCAAACGCACTTAGAGGCGAGAAAGCGCCAGTACCTTGGTCTTTAGATCATAGCGTTCCTCCTTGTGCGTGCCACTGTCCACCACGTGGACAATGTCATTGATGGTGATGGAAGTCTCAGCGATGTTGGTGGCCAGGACGATCTTCCTGACGCCAGGTGGAGGTCGCTGGAAGATGTTTTGCTGGTCCATCATGGGGATGTTGGAGTGCACTAGGAGGTGAAAAACAGTCAGTCCCGCCCTGCTGAGCTCCTTTGCAGTACAAGGCCAAGGTGGGCAGAGATTCTCAGCCCTCTTTCACCATCACCTCCCACTTCTAGAAACAGGGGACAGGGATGGGGACATCTCTCGCAATACTGATAGTCATTGTCAGCTGTTTCCTGCCAGCCAGACCTCAGCAAAAATCTTCCACACATCATTAAGGAAGGCCTTATTTCAGTTGCTTCAACATACAGCTCAACATCAGCAGGAGCTCTGGTTACCTCCTGTCTCAGTGAGGCTAATGGCATCACCAGGACATCCCTGGGCCCCAAGCAGAAGCCTCACTCCCTCCCACAGCCCAGTTCTGCAGCTCCCCCTTTTCAAAAGGGCTGCCGAGGCAGGGGAATGGGGTATCCTCATTGTCATTTGTCTTCACTTGGTCAAAAATGGTTATCAGCGACGGGCCTGTAACTCTTTTTTATCACATATTTGCCCTATTACAGATCAGTGATGTGCAGAAATTCCTAGCAACTGCACAGAACAGCAGAGGAGCACAAGAACATGCAGTTTTCACAAAAGAACGCCTGCATTTATTCGCAACTGAACTGCTCAAAATTGTGCTCCTGACTGGCCTCATTTGACATAGAATAGGGAAGACTCAAAAAAAAAAAAAAACCACCAAAGAAAAAAAAAATCCAAACAGACAAACCCCAAAAATCTTACAGCCTTGCAGAGTAATACCGACTTTTGTTATAAATCTCCCTCCTGGGATAGAGAATGTTAAATTCACTAATCAAAGGTGAGCTGCAGAGTACACCTCCATCCCACAAAACAGGTCTTGAAGATCTTTTCTATGTAAGCTCAGCATGCAGCTACAGCAATGCAGAATTTAGCGGTTTCCTCCTCGCCTAATTCTGAATTGCTGGAGGCAAACAGGAAGCCAGTTTCTTTGATCACATACAGATTTGGATGGCCTCTGCTAGGAGGAGTTATTTGTGCTTAACATGCACAATTACACAACAGGTACGTACATCAGAGCATACAAACTTGCTCTGTATCTAAGTGCAAGAGCCGAAGGGGCTCATTGAGTCAATTGGCCTAACCATTCTCCTGAACCCTGGGGAGAAAAGGTCTGGCCATCTCACCTGGCAAGACGAGGTACCGGCTGTTCTGAGATCCGAGCATCTCTAGTAGGCGCTGCTGCACTCCTTTGATTTCCTGCCAACCAGGGAGGAAGCACAGGATCCCACCTGAAACAGAGCAAGAGTTAAGAACGAGTGACCTAGAAATCCAAGCATTTTTCCCCAGCTAGAGACACAGAAACTGCGTCTGCTGCACAGAAGGGACACCCATTATTTCCCCAAGTCCACAGCAACCTTTAGCCCAAGAAACCCAAAGAAAAGCAGGGGCGTGGTCTGGGATGACCCCTGCCAGCTGATCTCTAAGGAAACCTGCATCATACTGATCGTGAACAAGTGACGGAAACAGCCATTATGGGAAGTCAGACCCAGGGGAACATTTGTCTAGACTTCATACCTGCTATGCCTTATCTGCTTCTGTGAGCTCATTAGGGCACGGTTTTAACGACAGAAAGAAACCAGGTTACCCGTACTTTGAGAGTGAATACTTTCTGCTAGGCTTTAAAACACGTAAAACTCAGAAGTCATCTGAGAACCCTGCCTTCTTCACAAAAACACCATCTCCCAGGCAAAGATATTTAACAGGGATGGGGCTCCAATACGAAATTGTGCAGCACAAGGTTGCAAATGCTGCAGCACAGACAAGTCTTGCCCTTCAGCCCAGAACAGCTGTATCTCAGGACACTAAGACTGACACACTGAGGACTCAGATGTTGTTTTAGACAAAGACTCAGAATTAGCTCATGCCCCACTGCTCCAGACCACTCAGTTCAACAGGAATTCAAGGTGGCCTTGCAGAAGCCAGCTCAGCATCATGTTTTCTCTGCAAAGGGTCTGGGGTCTGCAGAGTTCACTCTTTTTTCACCCCCAGCAAAAGGAAAGAGCAAGGGGACGAGGCAGAACCTACCTGGTTCACCATGGGCATCAATCTGGAGTACGAGGTCAGTGATCAGATCAAGATCAAGGACACATTCATCATCTGATTGCTGGAAAAGCCAGGAGGACATATGCAGATAAATGAGCAGCAATCTAGCAGAAAGGCACACAGCCTCCCAGAGCATCTTCTGGAGAGAGCAAATGCCTGTACTTGGATGGCCTCCCCAGGACCAGGAGCCAGGAACCTCAGGAGCCTGGTTTGGGCTCCATCTGGAACCTCCTCTGGTCACAACTGCTGCCAGTTTCCTCTGCTGCGAAATGAGGATACACAGTCCCTTCCCCCTTCTCCAGACTTGGAAGCTGAGATTTGTGTACCTCTACTGAACAGCACCAAACAAGTAACCAAAATTAACATGAAATTTTGGGTGACAAAAGTGGTGCCACGTGCACCTGGGACTTCAAATCCACCAGGCACAGAGCAGCAGCTTCTTTATCTCTCGGTAATTTGCAACACACCTATCAGGCCAGCTTAAAAAATGCAAGTCAAAATCCCGGCCACAACAGAAACACTGCCCTGAAGGCAATGGGACACCCTCAGCAAGTTTTCTGATGATTCAAAACTGGGAGAAGTGGCTGATACACCAGATGGTTGCTCAGCCACAGGGAGGGACCTCTACAGGCTGGAGAAATGGGCTGTCAGCTTCTGGTCCAGCAGGCTGGACTAGAAAACGTCTAGATGTCCTGGCCAACGCCAACAACTCTGTGACCCCACTACCAACTGAGTAAGAGTAGCCATAGCAAAGAATACACATCTGAAGGGCACTTTCCAGAGGAACAGTAAGACTAATTGCAAAAAGCAGCCATCATGGAATTCAGTCACGCAGGACGGTAACCACTTAGGTAAGAGACTGCTGTAAGCCATAACCATCCTGGTGTTGGACCATAATTTAAACAAAATACTCTGGGATTCTGCTAAACTGACTTTACCTCAGAGTGGCTGATGCAGAATTAAAGCTAAGCAAACACTGTCCAACAACCACAGGAAAGAGGGACCAGTTCCAGGCCCAAACTCTCCCCTGCTGATATGCCAGAAGTCGGTGCCTCATCCAAGGGAAACAGCTTCACCACCACACGGCGCACCTACCTTGATCTCATAGTGCCGGTGTCGGTGCCGGCCCAGTTTGGCCAAGATCTCCTCCAGATAGTACTCCTTCACCGGGTACATGAAACCCGGCACTTTAACCACAGGGCAATCCCCAAAGTAATGCGAGAAACGCTGATTGTCTCCTGTGGCGCTCATTAAGACCAGGCGCAAGTCAGGGTTGAGCTTCTGGATGCCTTTCAGCAGGATAAGCAGGAAATCAGTGTTGACGTCTCGCTCGTGGACCTCGTCGACCACGACGTGGCTGACACCTTCCAGGCTGGGGTTCCCCTGCAGCTTTCGCAGCAGGATGCCCACGGTGCAGAAGAGCAGGGCTCCTCCCCTGGCAGGTGGCTTGCTCTCCAGTCGCACCTGGTAGCCCACATTCTTCCTCATGTTGGGACCCAACTCTTGTGCCACGCGCTGGGCAACTGAGATAGCACTAATTCTCCTTGGCTGGGTGATCACGACATTGCAGCGGGCGCCACGGCCCTCCAGGATGTAGTGTTCCAGCAGGAGCTGAGGGATCCTCGTGGTTTTCCCACAGCCTGTGTCTCCTGCTATTACCACTACAGGGTTCTGCTCAATGGCTGACAGGATGGTGTCCTTGTGAGGATCTACTGGCAGTGGGTGGCTCTCCTGCCATGAGGATCCTCTCCTTTTCCAGAGGGCCAGGAGATTCTGGCTAAGGCGCACTTCCTCTGCTTCCAACATGGGTATATACGTCTTCCCCGTGATTGCATCACTTATCGCACCAGATTCCTTGCTCAGGTTCATCATGTCATCAGCAATCCGGGGCCTGGATTCCCTGATGTCCACTGGATACTGGGAGAAATGGAGAAAGTTGGCAGGGGCAGAAAGATTAGTACCAGTCCACAGAAGGACAGAAAGAAAAAGTGCCTGGAACAGACTTAGCCAGACTGGCTTTGCAGTGACCATGAAGCTCTGCCAAAGTCTCTTCAGATTTCAGGTAACCCGGCCACTTATATTCCGAATTGAGGTTATTTAAAGTGAGAATTAACTTGGGCAGCTCCCTGCATTTTCCTCGTTGCGTCCCCTATTTTAAGAGAGGTATTAGCGCTGATGCCTGAACTGACCGGCACAGAACAGTAACTTAAGCTCTCCAAGTCAGTGGCTACACTGCATGCAAGCAATGCAATGGCCCCTCAAAGACAACTTTTGGGAACTATCAAGTTACACCACCACCCTTCTCTCCCTCAGGAAGCCCAGACACGTAACTCGCACAAAATGTAAGCGTTCAGCTCAGCCAGAAACATTCTATCTTGGCAAAAGAAAAAACAGAAGTCCAACATCCCACAGGAAGAACTAAAAGGAGCAACAATAGGTCAGGAATTGTCTAGAACACAAATCAAAGCATCAGCCCAGATGTTTGCAGGATTACAAGTTCAGCTACAAATCAGTATGTCTGGATTCAGCCTTATTCAGAGTTGCAAACCCAAGCGGTCCACGCATGGTGTGACGGCTCATGGTCACGAAAGCTCCTCAAAGATGCTGCTGTTTTTCTAACTTCTCTAACCCTTAGTTCATCCACTTCCAGCAGGTCATTCAGAAGCAGCTGCTGTCTTAGGCACAGTCTTGGCTTTTTACGACATTCACTACTGCTTCATTTACTTTACAGTATCTGCAAGATACTGTAAAGATCACCTGAGATCTTTACTGTCAAGCCCAAGAGTACTGCATCACTGACTTGTCAACTTCCAAACATGGGCATTATTTTCAGTGACTTCAACAAGCTACAAACATTTGTACTTGAGCTCTGCTCAACCTCATCTTAGCACTAACTCCTGCTTTGGCAGTGAATGCTCCTAAGGAACCCTGTCTCGGCACTGCTTCAGCTCCCATGGGTGTCTGTTCACCACTGGTCCACCAGGAAGAGGGATCTCCTGGGTGAAAGCACCACCAGGTGCCTGTGGACCTGCACCCACCACTGTGACAGACACTCCCCAAGGGAAATGTGCAAGTGCTAGCACCTCCTCCTTGTAAAGCTATGAGGCACAGCCAGGGTTTAATGGAACCAACACCCGCACGAGGCACCATTTGTAAGCCTACAAAAGGAGGCCATAAGCCAGCCAAAGCTGCACCCATAACATCTCAAAAGCCAAATAACGCAGGCAAACGTCACAGATCAACACTGAGGAGGCCCACCGCTCAGAAAGGGTCTCCCTGCCCCAAATATCATCAGAGACTGATGAGTTTTTGTGGTAACTATCAAGTTATGAATTCCCTCAAAGTTTTGACATGAAGCTCTCGGCCCACATGCAGTTCCTGAAGTTAAAGGAGATAGTCAAATGTGGTTCTCAGACAGCTGAGCAAGCCTTACATGATTCAGGTAGTTCTCAATCTTGCGCAGGGTTGCTTCGGGGACTTTGATGTGGCAGGGTTTCCTCTGGTTCTCACCAAGCTCCCGGAGTGAAGTCATGTTGTACATAGCGTGGCTGAGGGGGTTGTTGTTCTTGTCCACCAAGCCAAGGCTCTGCAAAAAGAGGCAAACAACACTATCAGACACAAGACCGCTGCATATGAAGTGCTGGTATATAGAGCACACGGGCCCTACATGTCTGGGGAGGCTGACTCCTTACCCCATATCCCAAATCCATCACTTCCTGCTTTTGCCACAGCAAGAAACAAGATGTGATCCCATCTCAGCTCCAGTGAAATGGGCACACTGAAGCCAACTACTACCCAACACAACACTCGCAAGAAGGTCTCAAGGAGACCCATCAAAGAAACAGGAGCCACAATGCTATCTGAAAAACCCCCCTCGCAAGTGCCATTAACTCTCTCGCTATAGTTCTGGTATGTTGTGTCAATTCAGTAAGTCCTGTGCTATTTTTCTTGGACTTCCCCTCTGCTGACTCTAGAGTCCGCAGGAAACTAGCGCAGCAATGCGTCTGGATTAGTGCACCTATAAGACTGAGAAGATAGTCTGTCTTCGCAGACAGCAGCAAGGCGGCCAAGGGACCAGGCTAACACTTCCAGGGTGATCCCTACACATCACTTTGTCAAGGGCTCAAAACAAGCACAACAGCCTTAAAGGGGTCAGAACAAATTAAGACACCAGAGGAAGTACAAGAGCAGTTCGGACTGAATCCTAAGGTTCGGAAATACACATTCATTGACATGAAGTCAAAGATCAGAGAGTTTCAGGCACGGCCTCATTAGGCTCAAACACAGTAAGCCAGGTGCAAGGAGCCGCTATTCACAGACACATTAGACATGGGATGTAGGAGCCACGTGCACTTACCTTAAGCTTCTGACAGGCCAGGGCCGCTGCTTTGTTTTCTGCCTCCACCTTGCGACGGCCTTTGGCAGCAAAAGTCATGGGACAGGGCCAGCGGAGCGTGAGCTTGCAGATCTTGGTCTTGGTGCCTACTGTACGGAACTGCATGTATTCCTAAAAGACACAAACAACATCAGATTTGGGGAGGTGTTAAGGGCCTATGTAACTAGGCAGGCACTTTCAAATACCCCAATATTTCTAAACAGAGCTTAAATTGTTTTTTTTGCCTCACAAGGCATGGCTAAACAGAAGTGAGAGCAGACAGCTGCATGGAGAACATGATTGAGAGCCTACAGGGTGGAGAACAGCTACTGTTTGCTAAGCACATGAGGTCTGGAAAGGAGATGGGTGACACATACCAAGGAGAATCACCAGATACTGGCAGGAATTGAATTGTGGAAAGATTCCGTCGGCACAGAAATTACACATCGCTCTGAGTAACAAAAACTTGCGTTTGTTGCAGACATACGCAGAAATGCAAACCTATCACCTTAGAAAAATATTCTCTTTCATTCAGACAGCAGCTCCTCTCTTGCCCTGGCCTCAAGTAACAACAACCTTTGTGCTTCTTTTAAGGTATTTCCTCAATTCTCACCGCAAAGTCTTTTCCCTGCTCTTCAGGCTGATATTTCTAGGCCTAGTTTTAACCTCCTTTCTCTCCCCAGTTCTCAGCTGCCCAAAAAAAGCATCCAAAGCGATGCCAGTGGGAGTCTTTGAGCTTCATCCCCAGCAGGGGTGAAACAGCACCTTACCTTGACTGTGGAGGAGGAGGTTGCAATCTGAATCACCTGGGCCAGGAGATTTTTGGGAAGTGGGAACTGCGTCAGGGCACGGATGGCAGTGTTGTCGTCTGTCATTTCAATGGAACTCCCCCCTCGGCTAGAGGAAGATGAGAACAGTTTGATAAACAAATATCCACTCTGTGCTCAGACCCACCTCACTTCAGGTCTGTTACTGCGTACTTAAAGGCACAGATAATTTTGGTCATCTGAAAAGTCAAGCTCTGTCTTGCTACTAAAAACCGTGACTCACAGAACAATCACCCAGCCCAGTAAAGCTGTCTACTAAAAAGCAATCGAATCTTTACGCTAGCACTACAAACCAGATAGCATCAACAGATATTAACAGATTTAATAAATAATTAATTAATACTGAATCCAAGGAACATCCCTAAAACCAACCACCGGGTCCTTACTGATCTTAATCCTGTTGACTATTTAAAAAAAATAAAATAAAATAAAAAAATCAAAGATTTGTGCTCATATAATATGAAGTCAAGCAACCATGATGATGAATAAGAGCAGATTTATTACGGCCTTCAAAACCAGGGTGGTCAAAAAAGGTCTAATTTCTGGGAACAGAAGCCTCTTCAGGCACAGAAGAGTAAGAAAGGCAGGTAACAAGTAGGCAGCAGCCTATCCAAAGCACAAGGCTCCAGAGAAGATGCCTGTGCGTTCCCCTGTGACGACAGCCAGGTACTAAACCAGGCTGCCCCATAGAGAATGGTGCAGTAGTCGGGGTTTGGCCCATCTACAGGCCACATCAGCAATGTGGGAAGCTGCAGCTCAACTGAGAGGAACTGCAGGAGCACATCAGCTACAAATGTCTCTCTTCTTTACTGCCCTGGATTAGCAGCTATCAGGGCAGACGTACCTTGCGTCCCTGCCTGGCGTCCGAGCATCCTGATGTGCCATAGGTAGATAATCAGAAACATCAATTGCTTCTTCTTCCAGCTCTCCTTCCTCCAGTTCCCCTTCCTCTAGCTCCCCTTCCTCCAGCTCTTCTCTCCTCATTGCTTTAGGCATCCTGCCCTGTTCCATGGGCTGGATGGAATCGTCCGGCTCCATCCGTCGCCAGCAGGTTGACAGGTCGGCGAGAGAAGGTCCGGACTTGGAGCGCCACTTGCCCTCCGAGCACCACCTCTCATCGGGACAGCCAAGCTGGTCAGCGAGAAGCCGGTACTTTGCAGCATCAAAGAGCTCATTTCTCGGCCCCAGCAAACCCCAGCCCTACAAGAGAAAAATGCATTGTTGGCTGCAGTAGAGAGACAGATACAGATAACTCTGTAGGAAACCAAAATACATCTGGCTAAGGAGAGAAATGGAGAAGCAATTTCCCCATATCCCACAGAAAAAGGGACTTTCAGAAACTTAAAGCTTTCCTCTTGACATTATTACTTAAGAAAGGGAATCTGTTCATTAACCTCACCTCCCAGAGCACAACTGCTTAGCATCATATGGCTTGTTAGAAAAGGTAGACCAAAACTTAATATTTTACAAACTATTAACTATATTTAGCATTCCAAAGTTTTGAAACCCACCTCAGAGCCTGAAATGCATCTTTTTGGAAAGGCTAGTCTAAACGAGTATAATCTGGGATAACACAAGATGAGAGTTCAAGGAATGGTTCATCTCCTTCCTTTTCACAGGAACACTTATTTGTATGAGCAGTAGTAAGATCTCCCTAACCCAGAATTTTCTGAAACAGGAGAATTCCTAATTACTGCTGGCCTGCCACCTACATTTAGGACTGAACCTTACATGAAGCTGCAGACACATCTAGAGTGCCACACAGGCCACATATTACCAGACCGCTGCAATAAATTAAATTGCATCTTTAGGCCTTTCAATGGCCCCGTGTTAAGACAACGCTGTATTATATTATGCTGTAGGAGGGGCTGAGGCAGCAAGAATTCCCTTTGCTAGCTGCTCTACTCCAAGTCACTATATTCAGACAGTCTCTGCATCAACCAGGCACTATTATTTTCATGAACTGATGACTATTTATTTAAAGCAGCCATTTATAGCTGTTCTATAGCTATGACTGCACAAGGCCTCCCATCATGAGGGTTTTCTCTTAGATTATAGGTTTAGCTGGTGTAGCATCAGAGTTCAAAACTTCGCATATTGAATCTATGGTGTCAGGGGTGTATTTCTTTGGTTTTTTTAATTCTATACTGAAAATACAGTTGTTTCCCAAAATCTGGAGAAAAATATAAATGTAGGTAGGATTTTTTTTCCCTTTCAAAAATTCCAGGCTCTCAAAGAAATCAGGAAACAATGCTTTTGTTGTGTATTGACCAGTGAGGATAAAACTGTAATATATTTCCAGTGAATATTAACTGAATGAGCACCAACCATGCTTCAGGTGAAATGAAGTCAGTCTGTGAAACAGGTTTTGCTCATCATAGGATTAAAGAAACCGGCCTAAGCAACTGCTTGTTTTAATGCTGCAATTCTTAACTTCTGAAGGCTTAATTTAAGAACTAAATAGTTATTTCTTAATGTAGAGTTCTTGATCTCCAAGCAAATCAAAAGCTCTCCTATTGTTAGGGCACCTGCAGCGTCTTTACTAGGCTCCTTAGTAGGAAGATGTCATTGTTCCTACTCCGCAGATGAAAGGGAAACTCCAAAAGCAAACTCACTTGCTCAGGGTTACAGACAACAGTCTGTGACAGAACTGAGGACAAAACTGTGTCTTATCGTCAGGTACCTGCTACGTAACACCATTTATAACACCTTTATAATTTTACTGCACTTGTTTGATGCTAGCTGCGCATACATATCCACCGTTTCCAGCCATAAATAAGTGGCAGACTAGCATCACTTTAAAGGAGTAATTGTAAAGCAGAACACTATCGACACACTATGACTTACATGAAGAGGAAACAAGTGCCTCTGAAGGTACTACACTTGCAAATACACACAGGTAGACTGAGAGAAGTGTGAGTCAGTGAACAGTAACAGAAAATATACTGGAGGGAAGCTCTCCTTCTTGCCACAGATGCTGGGACTAAGGTCTAGGACATAAAGAACAAGGACCAGAACTCAAAGAATTTAGTGAGTTCACGCCTGGCTGAAGTAAGCGGGCTTTTAAACTCAAATGGATTCAGACAGCTCAAGATTTCACCCTCTACCCCTGATTAACAGACAGGCCTACTAAAAAAGTGAACAGGCAAAGAGAGAGATAAAAGTCCAAAATCACATCATGGAAACGGATAAAGTCTGCGCACTCAAAGGCTCATTTCTTCAAGCTAAGGAGGAGCATAAGCTCACCTTGAAGAGCTGACACGCTGCAGCTGCTGCCTGCCTCTCGGCATCAATCTTCTTGGTCCCATAGCCTTCCACTTCCACATTCTTAGGCCACTTTATATGCAGGGTGACTTTCTGAAAAGCAAAAGGTAACCAATAAAGCGAGACACTACAGAACAGTTTCTCTTCTCCAGCAGGAGCACAGCTACTTCAAACCTCTTTGAACTCCAGGCTAAGAAGAGAACTACAAATGAAAATCCCAAACAAACTGCTTGTTCGGTCCCTTTCTGGGAAGGTTAATTCCAGTAATATAGAAAAAAAAAAAAAAAAAAAGCCTGAAAAAGGGAAATGAAGTGCCCACAGTCACATAGAAGCTGCACGGCTGAGCCAGGCCCAGAAGCCAGGACGACTTCCAGCACAGTGCCACGTCCTCTGGGCCAGAGCTTCACCGGCTGCAGTGTGTCAGCTCAGAGGAATCAAACGCCAAGAGCTCATTACCAGAACAACTCCGTTTCAGAGTAACTGCTCCTATGTACGCTGCAGCATACCAGACCATACCTGAGAAGCTACGTGCACACTCTGACACGTTTCCAGTTGCAACAGCAAGCACATCTTCCTAACTGCTTCCTTACTGTCATTTTAACTAGCAGCATATTTCATCACAGCTACCCAGGCAGGTATCGTACTCATCAGGCACCTGAGAACCCAGCCCTCAGGTTGCGCTGCCCAACAGGAGCTATTAAGAGAACTAACAGTTCCACCAGAGCTCCCCTTATCCCAGTACAGTTGGATGAGAGCAGCTGAAAAACCTGCAGAGGCAGAGAACGCTGAAAGCTGAACCCTGCCCTTTTTAAAAAACTGCTCCAAATCAAGAACTCGTTCTACTCCTGGCCCTGCAGATGCTGTAGCTGAGTTTCTGCAAGGCTCAAAGGAGGGAAATGCCTAAGGAATTCTCTCCTGTTTCTGCAGCAAAGATGAAAGGTGGCATTTAGGTCTGCTGGGAAAACCCCACCTATAAGGCTAGAGAAAAGGCTCCTGACTTTTCAACAGCCTACATCTGGCTGCCTGCCTGCCATCTGAATCTCATCTTACTGTAGGAAATTGCTGTGTATTTCGCCTAGGGGCTCTGCATGAAAAGGCACAGACCTGCTGAGAAAAAAAATAGTCTCATGAAGGCCCAGTTACTTGGTGCTCACAAAAAAACCCTTGCTCACTTCCAGCTGAGACTTCTCCAGGTTGTTTCACCTGTCCTTTAGTCCCCACACACTTTTTCTGGGTTGTTGGGTTTTGGGGTTCTTTTTGCCATCCTTTTTTCTGATTTTCTCCTTTATCGGTTTATTTTTCTCCTTCGTTTTTAATCTGAAGTTGCCCTTAACGTTCATCTGTTTAAGTGCTAGCAAGAACGTGAACTGATTATGAAACTAAGACGATGAGACATTGGTTATGTTATTCCAAAATTTAGGTTAGGAAACTGCACTACTGCTCAAGGAAAAGCAAGAAAAACAAACACACAAATAATAAAGGAACTCTGAAGTGACCGTTACTTATGTATTGCCTAAAATGCAGGGATGCTTAAAAAGTATGTGGTAATAAAAACTGTCTGGGAAATTTTAGACAGAATGTTATTGGAAAATGTTAATCCATCAGAACTGAATCTTTTTCTGGAATGTACGTTACAGCTGAACTTCAGCTGGAAAGGGCTTTTGCTCTAGAATGAGAGGGGTATGATAAGAGGCGACAAACTCTTGAACACAGAGCACCCAGCAGTTACAAACTCCTGTTCAGTTTATCGCACGGATTTGGATCTAGGCCTCCCGCATCCCAGTAAGAGCTCAGAGTACTTGGCAAACCGTTTGCTTGGAATTCCTCTGCTTCATTTAACAAAAAAAAGGGTCTGTATTTCATTGTGCCTTTAAGTAGTATTAGAAGCCTCCCTCCATTACAAACAAATTCTTTTCTGGTTGAAATTGAACATTTTAGGCTCAAGCATTTGTTCTATTTGAATCTACAATAAAGTCTGGGTCTACTAAGGTCTGAAATTAACATTTAAATTTTAATTTTCTAAGGTAGTGGGGTATATCGCTCAACACATTTATGTGCAGATAATGTATCTTTCCGCTGAGAAAAGCCGGTTACAGCAAGCTACTAAAAAGAAAAAAATCCATCCTTCCCCACACAAAAGGGGAGGGACAGGACCTCCATCTCTATACGCCTATTAAAGTATGTGAGAATAGAGAAACAGGAAGGAGTGAGAATATTTCTTGTTCGAAAGATTACCACGCAACTTACACATGGAATTAAAACACTTCTATGTTTTTCTCTATTAAAGAGTTACTTCCAGGATTAGCACTGTTCTTGGCTCACTTCCCACCCTGGGTGCAACACACCTCCCCGCTCCCCATTCCCAGCACAACAGGATTACCTTTTTCCTCGGTCCATTAGTATGGATGTACACCAGCTTGTCCCTTGCATGAGAAATGCCCAGGGCTCGTCCAATCACGCTGTTGAGCAAGTTTTTAGGCTGTGGAAATTCCTTTAATAAGTCTCTGGAATCTAGGGGGGGAAAAAAAAAAAAAATCAACACAGGAACTAAATGTCTTGTAATTCTTGTGCAGTCCTGTTCAAAGACATGTTATAACACCTGCTTCACTGCAGCTCTGTGAGCATTAGTGTCTGTAAGGTTACAGATAGAAAAGTAAGCAGAGGTATTAAGTGGTTCACCTCCATCTCAGGGCATCAGCAAAATGGTACACAGGAGTGCAAGGTCTCCAAACGCAAGATGACACTGCAAATCCAAAACAGGCAACAATACTGTACATCCCACATTTCTGAAATGCACAGATTATTTGTT
The DNA here is from genome assembly GCA_013400035.1 of Rynchops niger. NCBI lineage: Eukaryota > Metazoa > Chordata > Aves > Charadriiformes > Laridae > Rynchops > Rynchops niger. The sequence goes on along the minus strand of VXBH01008595.1, from coordinate 51,728 downwards.
TTCCCCTCTTTTAAAAGTATGAATACCCTGCAGCTGCAGCGCCAACAGTTTAACTCCATGATTCAGTGACACTAATAATCACAAAAAACAGTTTGGAAACACTTCCCCCCCCCCAAAGAATACAGTACCAACAGGAAAAAACCCCAACAGACTATATACACCTGATAAATCTGAACACAAATATCCCAGCAGAGAATTCAAAGCCCAGATTAAAGCATGGAGCTGCTGCTCTTTCCTCAATACAGAGGCTCTGTTTGTCGTTCTTCGACATCAAAAACAAACTGAGCAATATCTATTTTGAACAGACTCTGGTTATTTTCATCCCCCTCCTGAACCACACATACCACCTCAGGGTTAAACCAAGGGTCTGGACAACACACAAGTTACACATTAGATCCAGCCATCAGCAGTAACATCAAGTAACACCTGGGGACTTTCTACTTCACCTCTAGTCCCTTCTCCTTGAATTTATTGAGATGGCTTGGTTAGAGGCTGGGAATATGGTTTTGTACCAGAGAGCCCCCTGGAAAGAAGTTTGCCAACACAGTCTTTGGAGAGAAACCAGGCCAAGCAGGAAGGCGAGAAGCAGTGCCTGAGGCGGCAGGTAGGACCGGCTTTGCTGAGCACGGGTCCCCTGCCCCGGCAGGTGAGAAAATGCTGCTCAGGCTACAGCACATGCAGGAAGGGAATATTAATAACAGGTTCAAATCACTCATTTAAAAAAATAATAAAAATCACTCTGCCCCCAGACAGAGCAATGTCAACGCCCACTTCATATTCCAGCCTCCTCCCTGATGCCAACCCCGAGGAAGTGGCTCTAACTCGCCTCTCACAGGCATCACCGCTGTATCCGGCACTGCAGGGGCGAGCCTTTATTTTGAGCAGCAGCCCAATCAAGATGAGATTAAGGTTAATGTGATAACAATTCCCACAAATGGGCAGATCTAACAGCTCACTGTTGCAGCAAGGGGGAGGTGCCACTTCTCCCAGGCTCTACCACAAACCCAAACGTATGGAGAGATGATCTGCAGCCCTAATCCGACAGAAAGCTAAACCAGAAAGAGGCAGTTCACTGGTTTTTGTTTGCCTTAGAAGTAAATCAGCCAACTGCACAGTCCTGTGGGTCCCCAGAATGAGTGGGAGGGAACAGGGGAGAGGAATGGATCTCCCATTCCAGCAGCAGCAAGCACAGCTAATCCTATGTTCACTCAACATCACAAACACACGCTCCCCAGACCCTCAGAACTTCATTCATCTTTTTGCAGGCCATCAATGGGTTTGGGCACTACGTTTTAGAAGGCTTCTAATTCTCTAATTCAGGGGAGGTTTCAGTAAGGAGTGAGAAGTCAGCAACACACGATTATCAGTACTGCCAGAATCTGGAATTTCAGATTGATTGACCAAACCCAAGGAAAAATGACACAACAGTCACACTCACTCGAGCATCACCAAGATCTGGCACCACGTGTGGCTGAAAACTCTGACCGCAGAGTTGCCGTAATGAAGATACGCAGTAATTGGCTCCAGAGAAGAAAGCCAGCGTTTAAGAGAAAGGCTCTGTAATACAGGCTAGTAGAAGAGCCATCAGCAAGGGGAAAGTGAAGTCCTGAGGATGTATTATGACCAGCGGGGAAATCATAGAGATTTTTGGGAAGGCAAGAGAGTTACGTTGTACCACTGAAGGCCCAACGCTTGCCAGACTGTGGATACTTGGGCAAGGGAGAGCAAAACACCATGCTACTGACCACATCACCCTCTCCAAGAAACCAAACAAAAGCCCAGCATGCTGATCCAGAGTTCAGGAAAAAAATAATTACTGGTGACACTTGGTTTTGAAAGTTCTTCCCTAGAAGAACCAGCTGAATCTCAGAGAAACCTCCCTCAGAAGTCATACGGACCAGATACAGCAGGATTTTGGGTTCCTTAACATATACAGGGAGACACTGAAATACAACCTCCATGGCCGGCGACAAGAATGTCAAGAGCTGGGTATCATTTGAAGACAGGTCGCATTGTAATTCGACAATTGCCTAGTTCTGACTCACAGATAGAACTGGCTCAGGTTGGTGTTACTTTTCAACCTGGTACGTAGAGGACAAGCCGGTATTTGGAGGGCAGCGTCAAAATGAAGAGATCAGAACCGCTATCTCCTCAATCTCCTTCAACGATACCAATGTGGAAAAGACCACACAACACACCAATGGGCCTTCTGCCACTCTCCTGTGCCTGACGGTCAGCCACAGTGTCTTCCATTATAAAGAAGAATTTAAAAAAGCCCACAGGCTGCTGTTTCTCACACAAACTTGGGCAAAACTCTTGGACAACTACAGAGGAATACTATAGAAGTACTCTGATTTATGAACACTATTTGTCCAAGAATTACCTTCTACGTATTGGCCAAGAGAGTATGAAAATGGTCTCAGCCTAACGAAGATCTACAAGCCAATTTTCTGTAATTATACAGCAAATATGACACTTCTACCTACTCCTAGAGCAAGCACCACCACGTTCAGACTTTGACCTGTTCAAGAAAACTGGAAAAGTGACTAAGACTTCGGCACTCTGCAGTTCTATTCCATTCTACATCGCTGGGATGTATGAAGGGAGGAGTACTAACACAATTCCCAAATGCACTATTAAATTCACTTAATAAATGCAAAATTAAAAAAAAAAAAAAAAAACCAAAAAAACACCCAACCACACACACCCACAACAAAACCCTCTAGTACCAGCCTGTATTATTTGGCCTCTGGTTGCTTCCCCTTTCAAAAACAATACCCTGAGAAATTTTGTGATAAATAATAGGCGGAGGTAACAACTACGTTCTTTTTAAATGCCCGCCCCCAAAATTTAATTAGATAATGACAGAGCCAATTTCTTACATTCTGAGGTGACTCCTCAGTCAGGACTAAATATTTAATCCATTCTAGAGCAAAGAAGAATAGGATCTCTAAATAACAAAGCCTAGTTCTGGCTTGCAGATAGGACTCTGAATTACCAACCGAGACACAATGTATTCTTCACAGCTGACAATGCCATATTCAGCAGTACCATCTGACATATCAACAGCGACTCTAAGGCTTGATGGATTACCCTCAGCCCATTCTTATCCCAAATTCAAGAGCTGAAAGGATCCTATCTTGCATGAAGCCATGCCTCACTCATAGTTTTTAAAGAAACAACCCAAAATTGCAGAACTGGATTTGCAGAATGTTTCCTTCCCTGCCAGCTTGAATTTCTTGGCAACTTTCTCCAAAGAGTGTCTTCATTCTCTCACTGCTGAGAACAGGTATTTGGGTAGGAATCGTATTAGCGGTAGTCACAGCCCTGCAGAGGCACGGAGTACAACCTAATGCTCCCAGAACAAAAGAAAGTTGATTTTCATACTCAATTCCTATCAGGTCAGAAACAAATATGATGTCCATACCACAGCTCCCAGATCATGAAGGAATATTAAAAGCCTGTCTCGGATAGCAGACAATTCAGGGTGGGGTTATCAAACAAGCCAATTAACTAATTTAAGTTTCTCAAAGCCAGTGAGTGCTTTAGCTTAACTTGATTGTGAAAGTCAATGATAATTCCAAGCAACACTGAAAGAGAAAGACACACAAAAAAAGCTGCCAGCTGTAGTGGCTAAGCCTTCTACTAACCTCAATAAATCTGCCAAGCAAAGACACCGTCAGGTACAACAAGACCACAACTAAAATGGCCCATAGTCTTGCTCAAGGAAGACAGAGGAGCATGAGATCGATTTCAACAGTTTCTATCTTCCCTCAAATTCTCTTCGCTGGTGAAGCAACAAACTAGCATCCCTGGAGAAGCAACAAATGAGCAGCAAGGACAAAGTATTAAACACAACACCCATCAGGATATAAGCCCCCACAGTAATAAATTCAAGTCAGTGAAGAATGCTCCTAACGCATCAAAAATTCACAGGGAAGAAGAAAGCCCCGTGGCTCCATAATATCCATTTCATAAGGAATTAGCCTAGACACGTTTTACTAGGGAGAGATGGAGGGAGACAGAGAAGGTTCCACCTGGCAGTGTGGTCTGGAGTACACCAAAACAGTATTACTTTTTTGGGGTTTTGTCTTGCTTTGTTTGTTGTTTGTTTTTCTTTAAACCACCATCTAGCGACCCTGACCAAGTTTCCTTTCAAGTATACACAGTAATAAAAAACACATGCGGTTCTTGCCTAAACAAGAACAAACCTAAAAATTGGTAAAACTGAAAAAGGTTTTTTCAAAAGCAAGTGAGATTACCCAGAGAACAAGAATGACCGATGGCCAATCTCCATCGTTGGAGATGTTCACATCTTGGCTGGAGACAGCCCTGATCAACTCGCTCCAGTCTGGCCCCGCTCTGCGAAGGGGACCAGGCCACAAGGCATCCAGAGCTTCAGCCCAACCTCAATTCTTCTGGGATACTATGAGACGGTAAATTTAATTAGTCTCAGAGAAAGATTCTGTCTTAGAGCAAAACAGAGGTCAAGATCGCGTAAGTCTCAGTGAGGAGTGAGAAGCGCCACAGACCTGACTGAGCAGGCAGAGGAACTCTCTTCATCACACGTCCTGCTCCAAAATCCCACCACCCAGACTGACGAAGCAAAGCCGTAGATATTAATACCAATATAGCACTGCCATTTTTTAAGCTGGCCTCAGATCAGTGTTGGTTTTTCCATATTTGTATCCAAGGCTAGTACCAACCGTCGAACGACGACAACTAACAAGACATCGGTTTATAAGTTGTAGGCTTAGAACTTGCCCTTATAAATAGTTTTTTAGAATAACTTTTACGATCTCTATGTGTTCAAGTAGCAGCTGTACAGGTAGGGCAGACTCACGATGAGACTTGGAGGACTTTTTATTTGCTCATCTGAAACGAATCTTCCAATATCGCCAAACTCTCACCAGAAGAGCCGTCTGCGGTCAATCCACCACACTGATGGTAAGGATGAGGCCAACCCCAGCAGCTCTCCCCCTGCCGCCCTCGCATGGCTGCGGGCACCCCCCACTGACACCCCCAAGCTCTGGGGGACCTCACAGGGACAGCCACCATGTGGACCCGCACCAGCGAGGCACCGATGGCAACAGACACCCCAGGAAAGTGAACCTGAGCCCAAAGATAAAGTACTCAAGCACTCTCTGAAAAAGCATGTTAGAAAAAGTGTTGAGGAATGAAGTACAAGAGAGAGAAGGAAAAAAAAAAAAAAAAATTGGTTTACTACTTTTCTCAGGCAACACCTGAACCAGCTCATTAAAGAATAATTTGGGGTAGTTTAGCATTTACTTTAGAACTAAGTTAATTTGCTCTGTTGAACAGCTTGAATGCAACAATTAACGACTATCTGACTCTGAGCTGCAAGGTAAAGCTCAAGAAGGCTTCCGAAAGGAAAATGAAACTAAGACCCAAAGAATTCAGAAACTAAAGCACCGGAGGGTGGGAAGGAAGCACAGAACACAGATGTAAGGAGGGGGGAAGAAGAACTTTTCATGTAATAATAAACCAAATTTCTAAAGTGGAAGATTACAGCCTAAGAAATGAAACTCAAACCAAACCAGTGATTTTCAATGGGAAAATGTAGTAGTTCAAGTCACAGCCTGGAATCAGTAAGATCCAGCACAAAACTATTTGCAACTTTCTAAATTAGAAGCATTCTTCACACTTCATAATCTAAAGAGAAGCAATTGTAAAAACACGCCAGCAAAACACACTTTCAAATATTCTTTTTAAAAAGGTAATGATTCCTTCTGCACAGCAGGAAAGCATTTACCCTTCAAACACCTGAACCCCATGCCCTCTCACACACAGCTCCGTGAAGGCTGAAGGACTGACATCCAAACTCCAAGCTTTAGACAGAGGCATCACCCCTAGCCAGATTTACAGATGCCGCAAATATCAGGATTTATGTTAACAAGAGTCATCAGCGTCTCAATTAGCATTTCATTGGGCTCAGGCAGCAAGACTACCTGCTGGAAGGCCAGACTGAAGCCCTTTGTACCCGAAACACGGATAAAGCCCGGGCTCCGAACTGCCCGCAGCGTGCTCCAGCTCTGACCTAACGGAACTTGCTGCACGGCGACGGCAGAGCAGTTTTCCTGGCGGATGCTCGATGGGCGTGCTCAATCCATCAGGATTTCTAGCGAAAGATCCGTTTATATTATTTTTTTTTTTTCCCTCGCGTCAGGCCACAGCGGGCGATGAGAAGCGGCGAAGACTTTCAGCCGGGGCCGGCTTAGCTTCCAACCGGCGACCTTGAACCGAAGGGCTCCGCACCCCCCTCCCCCCCCCCCCCCCCCCCCCCCCCGCGCCCCCCGCCCCACC
>VXBH01008595.1:2065-44476 GCA_013400035.1 Rynchops niger | reverse complement strand
CCCGTCCTCCTGACATAGAAACAACGCAGCAAGTCAAAGCGTGTGCTCCGGCACCGGGCGATGCGGGTACAGGGGGTTTGGGGAATAGTTTGTAGGTGTCGCACCCCCACACCCCACCCCACACCCCCAAAAAAAAACCAAAACAAACAAACAAACAAAAAAAAAAAAACCAAGAAAAACCCCAGGGTGTCTTCAGAAAAACGTTCCCCCAACGGGATGAGTCATTTGCTCCAAGATCTGAGCAACCTGGTGCTGATAGAGCACACGCAACCCGCGGGCCGGTCCTCCAAATACGGGGTTTATTTTAGAACCGTTACTAACTTTCTCTAATTTCAGGCGAAAAAAAAAAAAAAAAAAAAAACAAAAAAAAAAAACAGAAATGCAATTTTTACGCTGTTTTCCATGGGCTTTGGCTGCCCTGGGTTTCGCTCCCGCACATGTTTCTGGCAATCCCTGCACACGTAGAGGCAACTTGGTCTCGGAGCGGTGACCAAAGAACAACAGGGACGGGGAAACTGGGGAACTGCCCCAAACCCGGCCCTTGCTCCGAGTTTCTGGTCTTCAGCTCCACCCACACCCAAAAACACCCGTCGGACCCCGGAATTCACGCTCAGGTGTATGACACTAAACACAAAGCCTGCCTGCAGCCCCCTGTTTACTCACATTTGAGATAAACACTAAAAAAATGTATAGAGAAATTCTATTACCTCTGGCCGCAACATTCACCTGGGACTACCCTGAAGCTGTGCGTCTCTTTAAACCAGGGTATCATTTTTATGTCCAATGACTTGGTGAATATTTTGTGTGTAAATTAAAAATTTCCATGAATGGTCGTTTAAGCATCACGGTAAAAAAAGGGGGTGTGGGGGGGTGTTGGGTGTTTTGGGGGTGGTGGTTGGTTTTGTTTGTTTCTTTTTAAATCAGGAAGAAAAATCTTTGAAATGCCACAAAAGAATTAACTAACATAACTGCACACTGAAGTTTTACAAAGCCGGGATTCCACAAGAAGAGGAAAGTTATGAAACAAAACCCTGTATTATAAAAAAAAAAAAAAATCTTGGAAGAGTATACATGAACACTCAAAAAAAAAAAAGCCTCACTACACTCAATTTGTCTTTTTCAATATGCACTTTTTAGAACCTTTGTGAATTAGCTAGTGTCTGTGAGGTATTTTTTACTAAAAAAAAACCCAACAAAACAAACCACCAAACGAAAACAACCAAAACCAAAGGGAAACAAAAACTTCCAGATCTTGAAGCGGCACCAGAAGACACGGGAAAAGTTTGCTTCCCCCCCCTTGAAAAGATATGAAAGTTATTCTGGCGCTCTAATTATAAAGGCTTAGATTACAAATTTTAAGAGCATTGGTCCACTAGAAGGGAAAACAAATCTCGCTAGACAAGTCACTCAATTTAAGGAAACGAATTCTATGTAAACCTTTTGATAGCAAGTTGCACGGACTCTTACTTTCAGAAATAAACTTAATTTGGTTTGGAAACAAAAGCTTCAAGGAGGACTAGAAAGAAAGGGGTGGCTGGAAGTAATATGTAAACATTAATACAGCCTTCTGGGAAGGCGAATCTACTGTGAAACTACTTAACTTGATAAAGTCGCTGGTTTATTTAGCATTTTCCCAAGATCTAAACGAGGCAATAAGCTGTCCAGCAGCGAAGGGAAAAAAAAAGAAATAATAATCACAGCTACTAAGCTGTTTCAAGTTGTGAACATCAGAGAAGAAACACAAAAGGGATGAAAAACCATGGCTGGAGACCACAATGATTAAAAGCAAAACAAACAAAAGAAAACAGATAAATAAAGTACATGTCTGGGGAGAATCTTGGAGAGACAGAGTCAGTGGGAAGGAGGAATCTGGGAGAAGATGCTGAAAGACAGCGTGCTGGTGCATGGCAAGGTAGACACGGGTAGGGCTAGTGGTTTGTCACTGTAAACGATACAAAAATTATCTTACGAGCACAGAAAAAAGTAGTTAAGGCTCAGTTTATTAAAAACTTCCAGAAGTCACAGATCCCACATACTCAATCCAAGTACCTTTATTTTGCAGAGATGAGCGTTAAACAGCGTATAAATAATCGCTTAGAGCCATCTTCCCAGGCTTTGCCAGTTCAGGCTCACTTCCATGAGCTGAGGTTAATTCATCTTCTCTGGCCAAGCCTTTGCAGAGGCAGCGGCGCTATGCAGAAGCTCATTAACAAGCCTCATGACGTTAAAGACTTCCTTTTCCCCCAGAGCGCGAGTGTCACAGCACCCAGAGTCCCAATCCCGGTCTGCCCATGACAAACCACTAGCCCTCACAGGAAAAGGTCCTTCTCTTTCTCCCTCAGACTCCAACCCAGGTTATGCTATTTGACAAAGGAGAGGGTTTTTATTCCCAACTAAAATGACTCCGTACATAATTAACACCCTGGACATATAAAGCATTCTGGGAATTTTTGTTTTAAATACGGAACCCACAATATTGGTGAGTCAGTAGCATGGCAGCGTCACAGGAATGGCTGGTACGCTGTTGTGTTCCCCAAGTGCTAAAGCAGAAGCATGACTTCCCTGAGACAGGAGGCAGCAATCCCTCCCTGGTGCAGCCAGAGCTGGAATATTGTATTCCATTCTATGCACCTCATTTTAAGACCAGGTAACGGAGTTCAGAACAGAACAATAGAAGAAAAGGAAAAACAGCCAGTGACTGGAGGGATTTCTTAAAAAAAATATGACCTAAGGAAAGAGGTTGGTAAAGTGATGACAGGAAAAAAAAGGACATGACAGCAACAAACAGATATTTAAAGTTTGCAAAAATCAAGGCAAAAGCACGAACTGGTACAAAAGGATGCAGGTATGCCTAGGAACATAAAATTAAAAGGGGGGAAAAAAAAAGCCTTTACTTTAAGCCTAATAACAAACAAGTCTACATTGTCACCTATTGGATAACACAACAGGTCTTCTCCTCTTCCAAATTCTGTTGTTTCCCTGAAATTCTCTCTCGTACTCACTGTCACCTCACTTACCTGCGACACAGAACTCCTACAAGCGCTACACTAACCACAACACAACTGCATTACGCTGCTTACAACAACCTTCGCTTTACACTTAAAGCCCAAGTTTTGCATGCTGGGCTCCCCTCAGAGATAAAGCGTATCCCAAACATAAAAGCTGACATCATACGTTACATAGCTATCGCTATTCAGGTGGAGTCATCTCAACTTCCTTGTTTGAACATAATGCACTGAGAAGGAAGTCTGACCAAGACATTTGGAGGTGTCGTAGAGAGGACAAACCTCTCATTTATCTAGCATTGAGAAGGACAGTACTGTTCCTTACAAATTAATTTTCTTGATCAATCTGCTATAGCATTAAATCGCTGAACAAAGGAAAAAAAAAATCACAGTTGAATTGAAGATTGTCTCAGGTCCTTACCTTTAAGGGAATTCAGCGAGAACATCTCCATCACAGTGAAAAGGGTTGATTCCTGGGAAAGCAAGAGGTGGCAAGAAGAAACAGGAAGTTAGAATTAATATTTCCTTTGAGATGTTTCAAGTGCTTAGCACTTCTGAAACTAGCTGTCTTTAGCACAGGACAAAGCTGATAGTCCTCAACAAATTCCACTTTGGCGTTTATATTCTCACATTTTCATCTGAATCGTGCGTGTACTATTTGCTATTGTCCCGCGCTACACCCAAAGGGATGAAGTGTCTTCTCAACCAGTGGTTTGTAGCTCTTGGAAGTGCTTTACGTCTGCGACGATATTGATTTGGGGACATTTTTTAAAACCTTTTTAAGTCAGAATGCCAGAAGTAGGTAGACCACTGCCATTATTCCCCCTTTATAAGGCAAAACAAGAGAAGAAAGAAACATGTACTTTTGATAATGTTCTTTGATGAAATTACGTTAAACTTTGTCTTTTAATTTCTTATTAAAATACCTTTCACTCAAATAAGAAAAAAAAAAATCAACTTTGTTTTGGGGTGCTTTATCTATCATGCCAAATATTAAACACATTTCAGGCGTTCTTCATGGCAGGGTAACAAGGATTTTCTAACAAACTTGGATCAGATGGGTGAGGGTCCTCATTGACACAAAGCTAACATTAACTATCCATATAACGGCTGTTCCCATGCACACAATTAATATCCTACACTTATTATGCTTTCAAATGATCCGTTTTTGCTTTCAGTAAAACTAATGACAAAATTACCATTTACTTCAGCAACAGCAAGCAAGGCCTAAAGTAACAGCACTTTGAGAACAGAACTCTGTGGACACGACACCTTGTTCAGCAAGTCACCTCCCTGCAGGCACATGAAAACAAACCCGCTGCTGCTGAGAAGTCTACACTTTGTCTCTTTGAATGACTAAATAAATAAAAACACAGTTATTTGACTCGTTTAAAAGTGAAAAACCATACATGCTGTAGCAGTTAGCAAAACTAGCAGAGGAAAACACCCTTGGTATAACTAACTCACTGGACTGAACAAAGTTAGGAAACTCTTTTGTGGCAGTCGAGCAAGATTCTTAAGGCTGAAGCATTCAACCGTGGAGCTAAGTCACGGGAGGAATGCAAATTGCAAGCGCAGAGCAGACCACATAGCAGTCTTGTGCCCCCTTCACCTAGGGATCATCTCAGTCGAGGTACAAACCATCTTAACGCCAAGAGTATTTCTGATAAATCATACAGGTCCAATATTACTCTGACACAAAAGAGTAAAGTCCTTGAACACTCTGAAATCATTGGAGAGAGACAACCAGGAGTGCGACAGGGAATGATGCAATATATTCTCAAATCTAGTCACAAATGTATTGGCCACATCTTCCTCCCAAATTTTTAAGCGTGACAAAAATGGGGAAGCTGTTTGCTTGCAGACACACTAAGTGTATTCCAGAGAACACAGGGAAATTAGTTGACAACAGCTTTACGGGGCAATGTACCATTCAGGCAGATAAAGTGCATGGCTTACCTACAAAGCACAAATTAGTGGAAAAGAGAACAAAGAACATCTCACCTACAGTGCGATGGGCAGAAGGGCATTTCCAAAAATAAATGCAAGATGAAGTTGAAGAAAATGGTCTTTTATGCTCAAACCCAAGAAAAACAAAAAAGAAACTGAAAAGCCTACATAGATGAGCTTACAAGATTACCTGCGAGTCCCACTGACAAGCAAGACTCTGACAAAGCTGTTATTTATAATTGCGCCTGTAGATCCCCAGTTGAGATGGGGGCCTTGACTGTACCACCAGTAACTGCCCCAAGGCTAAAAGAGTCAGAGTGGGTGGGAGGCAGGGGCAGACAGGGAAGAGAGTAAAGGCATAGAGACGAAACAATGCAGGTGAGGGCCATGGACAGAATCCAGCTCTTGCTGTCCCACTGAGGAGGGATCCCTTTTAAATGACACGGAGGAACTGGAGTACTCCAAGATGGAGCATCCAGTAGGAACATGGTCAAAGGAGAGAGAGGAGCTTGGATAGACAAGCTTAGGTTTAAGGTACAGCTCATTAAGAGATCAGCCCCTTCAGCATCGTCGCTGCATTACTCAGGACCAGATCTGGTGGATCTGAACCCAGAGGATCCTGAACTGGGAATTGGTTTTAGCACAGCCGGCAGCCTGGGGGAAGTCCAGGGTTTTGTTGCTGAAGACCCTGATACCAAAAAAGGAAAAAAGGTGCTTTTTTGGCAGCTGCTTCACTGGTCATGGAAACGATGGGGACACATGAACATCATTGAAAGGGGGACACAGTGGAAGATCCAAAATATCATTTGTCAGGCTCTAATGAGAGGAGAGAGATGTGGGGCCTCACAGGACACTGGATTTACAAAGAAGTGGAACACAATGACACAGGGCTCCTACGGATAAGGCAATGGTACATTTAGAATGAGAATCAACTGTCACGATGATGCCATGGGGACTACAGAGAGCCGGATGCCTCACACCTGGCAAAGTACTAGAATCCCAGATGTCAAAAGAGACACTAAAAGTTTGTTAGAAATAGCGTTAATGCCCCTACTGTAAAGGCAAAGAGTAAAACCAGTGAACGTGGTTCTGGAAACGGTTAGATAAAATCTCAAAGGTCTGGGAACTGGGTCTTTGTTGCGTTTCCTTGATCCCCTTGAAAATAGCTACACACACACACGAGGAAAAACCACATCCCCAAGAAGAAAGTATATCAGGATACAGTGAATATCACAGAATTTCTGATTATTGCCTACTGTGGTACTCCAGCAGTGTATGAAGAGGTATAGCCCCATGTGCTTTGTCATGAGAACAAAGGAGAAATTGTGTTGTCTTCCATATCATTCACCTTCAAGGATCACCTACACTGGGGTCCATGCAAAGCGAAACAGTTTTGACTTTCAGCTCTTTAAGCCAAAAGAGCAGTGGATCTGTGCAAGAAACCCTTCTTTACCAATACTAATTTTGCAGGATTCCTGTTGCTGAACAAGCTGGAAGGGGGTGACAATAAAGTGCTAGAGGTAGGACCAGGCATTGGATGCTCTTGGGCACCCACCGCTCACGAGACCAAGGGTTGTGGACTAAACAGGCAACCCAGAGTCATGGTTCCAACGACCACGGGGGAAAAAATGGTGCTGCTAGCGACAACAGAGTAAGTTACAGGAAGGTAAGGGAGAGACAAAACTAAGAAAAGGGCTGTGAAAAAGCTCCGGCTCCATGCCGGAGAACAGCTCTGCAACAGGAGCCAAGGCTTCCCCACGGCACAGATGAGAAAGCCCGGGCAGAGCCCAGCTCCCCAGGCCCTCTCCGGGCCGCCCCGCGCCGTTTCCCGAAGCGGGGCTCGGCTCCCCCTCCAACCGGGGCTCTCCCCGCCGGCCATTCGCCCAGGACTCGAGGGGAGAGGCTCCCGGGAGCTCAGCCGGACGATCCGCGCCCCCGCCGGCCGCGCTCCCCGCGGCGCTGCCCGGTCAGTAGCCCGCTCCCCCGCCCCGCAGGCGGCCGGNCCGCGGTGCCGCCACGCACCGCGCGGCCCGAGCCCCCCTGCGGAGGGGAGCGGCGCCGGCCCCGCTGCCCGACACCCACCTCCTCACAACCAACTCTCTGGCGCCGGTCCGCCGCCGCTCGGACTACAACTCCCGAGAGCCCCCCGCGATCCGCTTCCGGGGCACCGCCCGCCGCTGCCGGCGCTTCCTCTCCTTACTCCGGATGTGAAACCTCCCCGTGGGCGCCGGGCGGGCCCGGTCCCCATGGCAACGGGCGGCGCGGCCTGCGGGGCGGCCCCGGCCGCTGCCTCCCCTCATCGCTTTCCCACCGGCGTTCGTGTCGCCGCCTCCGCCTGACCGCCGTGCTCGGCCCCGAGGGGAGCGGCTGCGGCCTGTCTGCGGGCAGGGGGGACGGTCCCCGCCCGGCTCCCCGGAGCTGGAGGCTTGGCCCGGCCTCACGGGTGTTGGTGGGGCCTCCTCAGCGAGAGAGTAACGTTCGGGGGAACCATGCGCATTGTTAATGTATCAACACATTAAGCAGCCACCAGCCTGTTAACACTCGGACAGTTTGCTCTGTGACGGGTCTGGAGCAGGAGTCTTTTGAGGGGCGGCAGAGGGAGCTGGGGGTGTTCAGCCTGGAGAGAAGGGGCTGAGGGGAGACCTTCTCGCTCTCTGCAGCTCCCTGAAAGGAGGGGGCAGCCAGGGGGGGTCGGGCTCTGCTCCCAAGGAACAGGCCATGGGACAAGAGGAAACTCAAGTTGTTCCAGGGGAGGTTTAGGATGGATATTAGGAAACATTGCTTCACCAAAAGGGTTGTGGAGCGTTGGAAGAGGCTGCCCAGGGCAGTGGGGGAGTCGCCATCCCTGGGGGGATTTAAAAGCGGGGCAGACGTGGTGCTGAGGGACGTGGGGTAGCAGTGGGCTGGGCAGCGCTGGGTTAACGGTTGTACTCGATGATCTTAAAGGTGCCTTCCAACCTAGACTCCATGATTCTATGTATCTATCAGCAGAAACTTAACTCCTGATCCTAACTATTCACTTACTGGTCAGAGTTAGATGCGCTGAGTATCCGCGGCGCTGCCCCGCTGTCCTGGACCGACACCGGAGTGGGCTGATTCCTCCTCCTGTGCAGGACACGGCTCCTCGCTGGAGTGATCCTAACATGAGCAAAGAAAAGCAGCATTACCAAGGGCCTGGTTTGTAAATAAAGTTCCAGACCCTGCCCAAAGATATATCTGTAAAATAACCCGGAATTCTTAGTGTTTCCTGCCAGGAGAAGCCCAAACAGGAGAGTGCAAGGACTTGGTACGCTCAGGTTGCAACGATCACCAGCCAAAATCTGTCTTTGCTTTCCTCGAAACGCCAAAGTTGCGTGGGTGCAATGGTGAGCCTCGGTAATGGTTAGCAGCAAACGCAGCTACATTTATGAGAGGAAAACAGTTGTAGGCTGGATGCGCTGATTTGCCATCGTATTAATGATTCTCTGGCAACGTGAACTTGTGCAGAAAGGCAAATGTGGGAAAAGGTAGGCTTAAAATTATGGAAAAATTTACTATCTTAAGCTCTGTGTGGTAATTTAACGCTAAACTCAACGTGGTTTTGATGCAGGTTTTAGCAATTCCTACCAAACGGCTTGTTTGCATGCAGAGTTCTTTGCTTGTTTTTCTGGCCTTTTCGATGCATTATGAATTTTCGTATCATCCACGTATTTATGAAATAAACCTTTCAGAGTCCTAATCCCAAGCAAAGCTTTGTTTCGGCGAGACTGAAATGACATTTGAAAACATTCTTACTACTTCAGAGCTTCCTTTACCCAGAAGCGTTGAGATGCCCGGGATGATTTAAGTTTACCGAGTGTCTCAATTTCTTACTGTGGTCTGCAGGACACAGCTATCTCGCTGTCAGTTGAACAAAGGACACGGGCAAAAACATGATGGAAAGGAAATCATCTAAGGGCAAGAGTGTGTCAAACTGGAATTTCCCTAAAACTTATCTGCTCGCAGAACCATAAGTCTAGGTAAGACAGACTGAAGAACGCGTGTGGGATGGGAGGAAGGGGCAAAGAACATAGAAAATTTGCCTCTGTAGCAGATGCTTTGGGGTCTGCAGCGACTGTACCTTTCTTCAGAAGATGGAGCGCCAAGTCCAGTTATTTCTATACACTCTGAAGGCCGAAAGGTTAATGGTAATCTTCATCCCCCTGTAGCTTTATAGATAAGGACAAGGACAATAAAAGAAAGTGCTAAGATAAGGGAAGAAACTTATGCCATTATTACCAGTTTAGCTTAAAAAGCCTGCATAATCATTCAAAAGTCATCTGTTAAGTAACAAGTAAAGCAATTCGGTTTTGGGGGCTTAGAACGGAAAATTGCTTTAATACAATGACTTTGTAGAGAATATGTCAAGCCATCTAAAGCATGATCATTTAATTATAGTTCTCTACTTGCTTCCTACTGATTACAATATTTTACTTTGTAGTCTCTTTTCCAAGTAACCCAAGAGATGCTGCAAAGGCTGCTTTTAGACAAGAAATAAATACAGTTTATCACTCCTAACTGTAAAATCGTAGAATCACAGAATGGTTTGGGTTGGAAGGGACCTTAAAGCCCATCCAGTGCCACCCCCTGCCCTGGGCAGGGACACCTCCCACCAGCCCAGGTGGCTCCAAGCCCCGGCCAACCTGGCCTTGAACCCCTCCAGGGATGGGGCAGCCACAGCTTCTCTGGGCACCCTGGGCCAGGGGCTCACCCCCCTCACAGCAAACAATTTCTGCCTCACATCTCATCTCAATCTCCCCTTTTCCAGTTTAAAACCCTTCCCCCTCGTCCCATGGCTCCCCTCCCTGCTCCAGAGTCCCTCCCCACCTTTCCTGGAGTCCCTGGAGGGACTGGAAGGGGCTCCAAGGTCTCCCCGGAGCCNCTGCACTTGGCCTTGCTGGACCTCATAACATTCATGTGGACCCACTTCTCCAGCCTGTCCAGGCCCCTCTGGATGGCATCCCGTCTCTCAGGCGTGTCACCACACCACTCAGCATGGTGTCGTTGGCAAGCTTGCCAAGGGTGCACTCGATCTCATGTCTATGTCATTGATGAAGATACTGAACTTTACTGGTCCCGGTATAGACATCTGAAGGACACCACTTGCCACTGATCTGCATCTGGACATCAAGCTGTTGACCACTACCATCTGGATGCAACCATCCAACTAATTCCTCATGCACTGAACAGTCCACGCATCAAATCCATACCTTTCCCATTTAGAGAGAAGAACGTTGTAGGGGACTGTCTTCAAAAATGAAGATAAAAACATGCGGACAGTATTTTTTTTTCTTCTCCCAAGCTTTGTTTACCTAATAATCTATTTCTGTGTGAAAAAAAACCCAACAAAATACCATGTCCAGCAGAACTAAAGAAGTTTTGAACAAATCACAGAAATACTGTATTAAAAAAACCACACACACAAAAAAGATTCTGGTTTTTGAGACAGAAAACTGTTTAGTTTTCAATGAGTACAAGCAATGAAGTCTTGTTGTAATTCTGGTAGAACATCCTTTTTAATTTGATTTTCATTTACTCTATTTTATTACAACCCAGACATTGTAGTTCTCATTCAATGAATTGAATGAGTAGCTGATATTCTTTTGAGACCTTTTAACATCTAACACCTTTACAATCCAGTTGCGTTAGACTATCTTGCAGGCTTGCTCATGCCGTTCTGCATGTGGTCATACTTGGCTTTTCTTTTCTCGTTGCAGTCCTAAAGACAATGGACCTAATACTATATTAACGCAATTTTATAGAAGCTTATTGTCAGGAGCACTGACTGATTGCTGCTCTTTCTGTCACAATACCTGGAGGATATTGAAAAATCTGGTAGCATAGAGGAAAGTACTTCCATTTTAGTTCAAGCTTTCTTGGGCTTTTTCTATATTAAAAGGTTAATACAGTTCTGGAAAAGATGTGAGGATTAACTTGAAAAGTTACTGTGAGTATTTGCTTAGAAGGTCAGTTGTCATTAATGTGGTTGTTGAGCTCATCATTGTTACTAGAAAGTCAGGAATCTTTATTTTTTTCTCCACGGGATGCCACCAACAGCTGCTGCAGTGATGAGGAATCTTAAAAGTCAAACTCCTGTAGCTTAGTAAAAGTCAAATACAAAATCATTCAATTTAGCTTAGGGATGACGTACAGGAACTGAATTGTTGAGAAAGTGAGCAAAACTACCCAAAGAAGCGGCAGAGAAGCAAGCAAACCCATCTAGCTAAACAGCATGCCTTAAGACCTCTTCTGAATCAAACTGAATTATTTCATAATTGGAAAGGTGAGATTCTACTGAAGCCAATGAACATAGGCTAACAAGCAATGTCTAAGAAAAATTCAACTTCTGAGATGAAATTTGATGAACGGATCACTGAAGTTGTTAAAAACCACAAAAATGTATTTTAAAGACACTGGAAGCAGGAAGCCGGTTTACAAGAAAAAATCACAAACCCGAAAAAGGAAAATCTGTCTGGCCTCGTACACTAGTTGCAATCAACGGAACAACTAAGGAAGATCATTTCCTGATGCCCTCTGTTGTGAATGAGGATGTTAAAATGCCCCTCTGTAACTTTTGAAGCTGCTGGTTATCAGGATAACATACTAAATGTCAGAAAAGTAGATACTGGAGCAAACTGATAAATTGTTTCTTAAATTAAGTCCAAGAATTGTGAAAGAAAATTGTGCAGTCAAGCTGCTAAAAAAATATAGAAAGTGCCTCTAATGGAAGTTGTTAGACCGGATTGTCAGAGGATAATACATCATGTCTTAATTTTTTTATATGAAACTCCACACTTTCATTTCTAATATCTCTTTATGACTCTCAGGATGAGACATGACAGGGTGTGGGCAATTCTAGGACAGTAAACAAGTTATACGGACTAAGTTGTACATTGGCGAGGAAAGAAATGTATGGATTTCCCCCCAGCCCCCAATATGAAATAGTTATAAAACACCCAGTGGTATCTCACTGTATGAAGTAACTTTATAATGTGTTCACAATTAAACATCAGTATTAGAAATAGAAAAGTCTTAATTCCTTGTAAGTGGACTAGCTCACCACGGATTTTGGAAAAAATAAGCTCTTCTTTACCTTCGTAAATGATCTTTTGCTGCTTCTTTTTACATTTTTTGCCTGTCTCAGGCACCTTTTTGTGGTGTAATATTTGTTAAAATGGATACAGTGTTCTTCTGAATTACATTAGCCTGAAAATATGACCAGCAATGACACTATCTCTTCAGCTGCAGCTGTACCGTAAAGTAAAACTTTAGGAAAAGGTTTTGCACGGGCATATGAGACAATTGTGAACAATAACATTCTTAAATGTTGCTTTTGGCTTTTTGCTGATCAAAAATATTTAATCAGGTATTAAAAACATTTTTAGAAACCATGCTCTTGATCTGCTACATCAATAAATCAAGCTGCCACAACCCCCTAAAAACTACTATAGGGTACAATAGCTAATTCCATGACCTTTTTCAATAAAACTTCAAATAAACATATTACTGTCTCTTCTTTAAATAACATAAACCATCTCACCCTCCGATGAGCACGCGTAGAAGCATTGCTTCTTCAGTCTTAACGTTTCTTCTGGTACGCTTTGGGAGCTCTCTGCAACTTCTGTGTGGTTTTCAGGTGTTACTCTCTATAGAACGGATTCCTCTCCCAGTACTGTCACGTTTAATTGGTTTTCTGCCTCGCGGTGTTATTCTAGAGGAAACGATGAAAGGGTAATTCATGAAGATGTTGGCCAGAAGAGACTAGAGACAGCAGACTGCGATCTATTCCTGAGACATTGACTTTGGTTGTGGCTGCTGTCTTAATTTCCTATTCAGCCTTAGCCTTTCCCTGACTAGATCCAAGAGCCACTGAGGTAAAAGGTTGTAAAAAAGTCTTTTTTTTGCTTAATTGAGCAGAGTTTTTCTGCTGCAGCTGCTATTCTGAATTCCCCATATGGAGAATTTTGATCTGCACAGGTGGTGGTTTGCGCTCTACCTGCTGGGGAGACCTAGTTCCTCCCTACCGCGTCCCTCAGAGCTGTGGGCGAGTTGTGAGTGCAGACAGCCTCCTTCCCTCATGCCCACGCTAGACAGAAAGCCCTCAGGGTGCTGCCTGAACATTGACTTTTCATTACTTGGGCTGGACTAATCACTGTCTGAGACACTTCTGTAATTGGATTAGCGCGCAAAATGGGTCAAAGGTGGAGGATGGTCTCCACAGTGGAAACAGGCCGTTTACTAGAGGTGTTCTTTGGTTCGCTCTGCCCGGGCCCGCGGGGACAGCTGCTGGCCGTACCACACTACACCGAACACCGCCCAACACAAAATGGCGCCCCGCCCTCCCCTGCTCCACGCTTATATAGCCTCGAGGGGCGGGCCGGCAGTTATGATTGGCTCACCAGCCTGCTTTCCTCATAGCTCCAGCACGTGCTGGCACTATTTACCCGCTCTGGTTGGTTCCACAGGGAGCGTGTCCTTCAGCAGCCAATGAGCGCTGGGCGCGGGGAAGGAGGGTGGGATGCCGGGCCCGGGCTGCGCATGCGCAGCGCTGAGGCGCGGGCGCTCCTCGGGAGGCGCTCGCGCTCCCCCTGAGGTGTGGCGCCGCCTCCCCTCCCTCGGGGCCGGCTGTGGAGCCGGGCGAGGAGTCGCCGCCGGCTGCGGGCGCTGCGGGTCGTTGTAAAAAAGTCTGGGTTGGGTTGGGCTGGGCTGGGCTGGTGCCTGAGGCGACTCTGACGATACCGGTAGCAGCAGCGGCTCCCCGCCGGTGCCTCCCTGGGGTGAGTACGGAGCTGCCGCGGCTCTTCCCCAAGGAGGCGCCTCTTGGCCATTTCCCGCGGCGTTCGTAGAGGTGCTGCCCGCTCAAAAGTGCGTGTTTCGGGTTACTGAAGTTTAAAAGAAAACCTTTTTGTGCCGTCTCCGTTTATCATCTGAGGGCTTCCCCCCAGCTTCATTCCTTAAGCCCGAAAGCGACCTCCATGTGGCCGGGAAGGGCGGGGAGCGGTGGGGTTGGTCCGGAGGCAGCAAAGGATGGGGGACTTCACCTTGTATCCGCCTCCTCGTGAGCTTTTATGGGTCTTTTCTTTGCAAACTTGGACACCAAGTGTTCTTCACTGCACGTGCTTTTGTGGGACTTTCTCTTCTGTGTATATGGGGTCAGAAATAAACTGTGGACATCTCACAAACTTCTGAAGTGAGTTGCTTGAACAGCCCTGTGGCAGTACGTGCTGCTTGGTAGCTTAACGCTGTTGAATCCACCTCAGTTCAAGGATATGAACGATATCAAAATTAAAGGAAGAGGTGATCTTCTGGTAGGCAACTTGTTGGAACTGGGGGTAAAGGATAAAGTTTGTCCCTGGTTTGATTAAATAAAGGTAGAATAGGGCTGTCTTGTGGTAATGTTAATAAAAAGGAGTTAACCAAATTGGTGTTGGGGCAAACAATATGAAGAGAAAGCTTTTACCCTTATGAAGGTAAGGGCTTTTCTAAAGCCCACTGTCTGCACTGATGTTGTCTATTTTGTTATTACAAAACCAATTTAAAATGCTTTTGCAACAGGAATGTTTTTGGAGTGCAGAGAAAGCAGGGCATGTCAGCTTTGATGGGGCAGTGTTGCCAGTCTCAGCAGTGGGCGATGTGTCTGCCTCTCACAATACTTTCAAAACTATCAGTTTTGTTTTCTGTGTGTGAAGCGCTCAGTCGTCTGAAAAGTAGCTATGCTGAGAACAGAGGTCTCTATGGCCTTTTTTCTACTTTCTATCCCAAAATTGCCCTTGTATGGAGCATTAAAGAATGTGGTTTGATAAAAGAAGCCAGGTAGCAGCCAGCTGCTGGCCAGAGGGATGGACCGCTCTATACCTAGCTTTGCACCTTTCTGTGAGCATCGCCATCTCTCTGGCTCCCAGGTGGAGCCATTCATGGTCTGAAACTGTCAGCTCTGTAGAAAAATCAGTTTTGTTCTGTCACTTTGTCTCCTGAAGCTTGTGTTTTGGGTTTAGGTGTTTGCCGAGAGGAGCTCTTGTGGTGGAGTAAAGGGGAGCAGGGCTACCTAGCTTGGCTACTGCCTGCTCTTAGGAAGACTTAATCACTTTTTTGGAAAAGCTGAAAAGCCGTGTGCCCAAAACTGAGCTATTGGAGGGGAAAAGACCAGCCTGTCTGAACAGAGATATGGTTGTAACTCAGGAGGAGAAAAAAAGGAGACTTTATGGCTTTTGGAAGACGGGGCAGGCTACTCAGGAAGACTACAAAGATATTGAGAGGCTATGTAGGGAGAAAATTATTTAGGGAGAAAGTAGGAAGGGTTTCAGAAGGGTATTGTACACATATTTCTTTGTAGCATATCTTATGTCAAGACAAGGTTTTGTTTCAAAGTATTTCTTCTTGATTTTTTTGGCTTAATCCTAGTCTTGCAAAACAGGGACAAAAAGAAAAAAACCTGCAGGAAAATAATCTAAAAGATACTGTGTTGTTGGATTATTTCCCCAGGAAATACTGGGATTGTGCTACTGCGCTTCCTGTGGTGTGTGTCATGATAATTTTCATTTCTGTGAGTATTTGTGGGGTAGCTGGTCTCTATAACAAACTGCTCCAACCCAAGTTTGAGAGCTCTATAAACAGCTACAGCCGTTTTGGAGGCTTTACAGTCCTGTATGTGTTCTTTACTTTTACATGAACTCTTTAATCATAGGTTAGTTATTTAACCTACATGTTTGTCATAAACCAGCGTATCTAAAGGAATGACATATTTCAAACTTATAATTTATTGCAGAAACAGAATGAAGTACAGATGTTTGTGGGTAATGGCTTGAAGAAGCATAGAATAAGTAGCATGTGACGTTCCCTTTTTTGATTTTGACTTTGGCTTCAATTTAAATTGTGCTCTCAGCTCTTTTACATCTCTCAGTTGCAAAGGCGTTCAAGTTGAACTTACAGGGTGTGGGTTTTTTGGTTTTGGTGGGTGTGGGTTTTTTTATCATTGAAGCAGTGTAAATCCCAATGGGGATTTGCACAAAGCTTGTTTTTCCATGTTTCTCTACATGTACGCTCATGCAGGCATTTACAAACCTGCTGTCTTGGATGCTTCGGTTACATTTGGCTGAGTGAAATGTTACTGTACTTTTGTATGCTTTCTCTCTCACAGAAACAAACTGGCCTGGATACAATTCTGAGTCTAGATTCTGGACCTGTAGAAGGTATCCGTGGAAAATGTGCTGTGTAGAGGAGCAGTTCAAACTTCTGCTCTTAATTGAAGGCAGGTGACTGCTAGCAAATACCAGCCAAATGTATGGAAATTGGTGTTGGTTTGTTTCTGGCGTAGTTGGTGCTTGTTGTGTGTTGTACTGGGGAAGGGGCAGCATGGGCAGAGGGAAGCTGGGATTATGGAATGGGACATACCAGATGGAAGCTTGAAAATCAATTGCAGATTCTGACTTTACGTTTCATTCTCTCTCTAGTTCTAGATACTTTGTGTAATTATATTTCCTTTAATAAACATAAACATTAATTTTCTTTGCTTGCTGCGTTATTAGCTAAATTCTTTATGCATTTTCTGTGCATATGTGTTGGTGATCTTGGTTTTCTGCTGTAACCCTGAGTGGATACTTTTAGGGAGCACTATCCATGGCCAGAAACAGTGCTGACTTTGTCAGAGCTTTGGTCTAGGAGAGGCAGATGTCCATAAGGTGTTGCTGGTTAGATCCACCAACAATAGCTCTGTCAAGCCCCGTACTGTTAGCAGCTACAATGTCCCATGTTCTCTAAATCATAAGCTCTGTTGAACTATATACGAATAAATGAGGAAGCTTGGTACCTTAATTTAAAAGTATGAGATAAATAAGGCACTTATTTGTTTGGGTGCTTTTTCTCTTGTGTAATACCCTTGAAATGTACTGCCTGTTAATCCACTGGAAAATGGAAATTCCTGTATGCTATTAAATAGAAGTTCTGTACCATGTCACTTACTTTATATGTCACTTTGATTAAACTCAATTTCATAGGCTGGTTTGGGTTGGAAGGGACCTTAAAGGCCACCCCGTGCCACCCCCTGCCCTGGGCAGGGACACCTCCCACCAGCCCAGGTGGCTCCAAGCCCCGGCCAACCTGGCCTTGAACCCCTCCAGGGATGGGGCAGCCACAGCTTCTCTGGGCAACCTGGGCCAGGGGCTCACCCCCCTCACAGCAAACAATTTCTTCTCAATATCTTATCTCAGTCTCCCCTCTTTCAGTGGAAGAAACTTCCCCCTTGTCCCATGGCTCCCCTCCCTGCTCCAGAGTCCCTCCCCACCTTTCCTGGAGCCCCTGGAGGGACTGAAAGAATAAAATTTCCATGTGACTTATTTTACTACCCATCTGTTTGCTACTCTTTCTCTAGGGAAATAAAGAAAAAAAAATCTGCTTGACAGTTACCCAAGCTTTAATTGATTTGGTACTAAAGTATAGTAATTATTATCAAGGCTGTGGGAGGCTGTGATATGTCAAAGATACTAATGCACTTGTTTGTGACAATTTCATAATGGTAGTTGTAAATGTACTATAAATTTAGCTAATTATCCATATGAATGCTCCCACAGATTGTCTCGCATGTTTTCAGAATGCTTGGTATCTGATCTAATTTGTTTTATAACTTCCCCAAGAGCAATTTGCTATTGTTACAGATAGACTCTTTCGTATTACAGACATCTTCTCTTTTTCTGTACCACTAGAATCTGAAAAGCACTGGTAGTGCAGAAATTTGGGGTTTAAAACTAATTGCATCATCCGATTTTTGTTTGGGTCTTCTGGCGACTTGCCTGGATTTGAGAGATTCAATAAGGTGCATCTAAAGAATTCATTTGTGTCCTGAATTTGTTGCAGTTAACTCTTGTAGAGTAATTGGGAAAGATTAACACATATCTTAATGATATGAATGGGAAATGTGAGTAAGGCTAGTATACCATGCCCTCTTGGAAGAAAAAGGCAGACTGCAAGCCAAGTAGGCAACCTGGTGTGAGTTGCACGTTTGCCTCTCTTGGCTTTCCTCTCTGTTAAAGCGTAGCCAGCTGACATGTCAGAGGTGAGACACTTTACCCAGCCCTAAATAATCAAGGCTTACATGGGCATAGACGATTGCAATTGTAATTACAGTTTTTTGTGTTGCACTGCGCACTGGTACTCTTGTGAATTCTTAGGCTAAAGTAGCAATTCTGAGGAAGCCCTTCACCTTTCCATGGCTCTGTGTTACCAGCTGGCGCAGTGCTCTTCTCTCAGGCCGGGTAACTTCCAGGACACCAGTATCTTCCATCAGCCCTCCCCTTTATCTATAATTGTGTTTAATCAGAGTGGAGTTGGAAGGAGTTCTGGCAGTCCTCCAATTCTAAATGGAATTGTAGCCTGAAAACTCTTTTCTATTTAACTTCTTTTTAGACATCTTTAGCTTATAATTACTTTTAAACTCTTTTACTGGCCACTTTTGAATGGTGCTTGTTTTTAATCTAGTAAATAAGGCCTGTTCACCTTAATTCCTGAGTGTTGTGTTGCCACATTTGAAGATCGAGAGAGAACAGATTATGTGCTACGGTGCTTTCAGGCACTTGAAACAACATGTTCTAGCTGTAGTATGTTTAGAGAAGGAAAAAAAAATCCTGATCTTTGGAAGAGGAAGATGGTAGTATTCAAAAAACCAAAATTAAATTAAAAGAAATGTCTGCAATACAACCAATTTGGGGCTGGAAGGTAAACTACTTTGAAGGTACAGCATTTGGGTTGATAAGGTCTTTGCATCAGTAAAAGCTCGTCTGTTTTTAGGAGTGAATATCAGCTAAACTTCTATGGAAAAACCTCATTAGGAAGTGTTTGGTCAGTCAAATTGCAGCTTGGTTTCCCTGTGGCATGAACTTGTCAGTCAGACGACTCACTTGCTGGTGTGCGAACTGGACTCTCTGAAGTTGATTGGAAGCTGCACAGTTTGCTTGGGGCCCTTCTGAGTTTTATCTCTCTGCTCACATATTGATTCACAATTGTTTCTAGAAGTATTAATTTAAAGGAAATCCGAAGTTTTTTCTTGATCTGAGGTCTGATTTTTTTTTTCATCTAGTAAGTGCTCTGTTCTTAGATTTGATATATTGCTCTGCATAACTCTTTGATGTGTTTCTTTAAAATTAGAGTTCTTAAACTGTAGCCACATCTGATCCTATGCAGATACAGCAGACTCCCCACACTGATGAAAAGGAGCCTCTTAACATTTCCCTATGAGGTTTTAGCCCTAATTGTTGTCTGGTCTTTGTTCTTTAGCCATCATACTGCTGATGTAAAGTAGGTCATGCACTTTCTGAAGGGAGAATTAAAAAAAAACTACCATGGGACTGGCCATAGAGGTTTGAGTTGAATTACCTCAGACTGTAAATCCAACTGTTTTAATTATTGTCCTTATTGCATATGTGTATGTTTTCTCTGGATAAATGCACTTTCCTTTTGAATCAGCTTTAATAAATCAAATATGTTGGATGACTTTTTTTGATAGATTTGAATCTTATTGTTCCACTGGGGTATAATGTGTCTCTGACAAAGAGCAGTGCCCATGTAGCTTTACTCCTCATGTGCTTTTATAGGTGCTTCTGCAAGATGTGAGTAAAGCCTTAACTTATTGGCATCCTTGGCTAGGGTTGCCGATGAGAGGGTCCGTCAGGCCTGCTTTGAGTGGAGGCTTAGATGACCTCCAGGTTTACTTTTTGATCCAAATTGCTCTTTGATTTTACTCTAATGCTATGGAAAATAGGGATTTCTAAGGCACATGGACTTCTGTAACGTTAATCTCATGTAGCGCACAAAGATGGAGAATACTAACTTTTCAGATGCTGTGTATTTTCTAAGTGTCCTGGTTTGAGGTAAAACAGAACCAATTTTCTGATTTGTAATTTTATTTTTTAGCTGGGCCTCTTCTAACTGACTAATGTCTGAAATTAACAGCATATTGTTCAGAAACTGTTCACTCTCAGAGTGATAAGACCTGATTATACCAAGGAATGGTATGCACAGAGGCTCTTGCTTAGACTTATTGCTATAACAACCAAGGTCAGCTAACTTTGTTTGCCCCGTTGGAGGGTGGGAAGCGGAGAAGTGTAGAGGGGCCCCACCTGCAGGGAGGAGCGGATGGGACAGGTCACCCCAAACTGACCAACAGGGTATTCCATCCCATCTGCATCACACTCAGTGTAAAAGCTGAGGGATCAAAGGGGCAAGGCTGCTCTGGCTCGCTTTTTCTTCAGTGGCCAAGGTCTGAGGAGGACCCTGTCTGTTCGTCTGCCTTTGATCCGACCCGAGCATTCCTGACTCTAGTTTCAGAATTCAGTTCCTGTCCTGTCACTGACTCCAGTCTGGGACTTTCCCTGTGTCTGCTGGTGACGCAATTGTCATCCTGGGGGCTGAATACGGTTTTGTATATATTGTAAACTTTTTTCTTTGATTTTTATTGTTCTATTATTATTTACCATTTTCTTATTTATTATTATTTTAAAGTAGTTTAGTTCTTTTTTTCTAAACTCATAAATCTCCTTATCTCTTCCCCTCCTCTTTGAGGAGAGATGGGGGGAGGGCCATCCGTCCTTCTGATTGGCAAATCCAGCCAAAGCCATGACACTAACTAGAATTTGTCTGAGCTGTATTTCAGTATTTAACCCAATAAGCTCATCATTACCTTTAATTCACTGTGAAGCAGTTACTGTTCTCAAGCAATTATGATGTTTATATAGACATCATGCAAACGCATGAAATAAGTTATTTGTTCTGCATAATATTTTCTTGCATTCACAAGTATGTATGTAACTATACCACAGGTGCTATAAAGTGTAGACTACACAGTGAATAACATGGCATTCCTTACGGGGAAATTTCAACTTACCAGCTCCTTTCTACCGATCTCTTTTACTAAAGAGACAATTTGCTGGTATGAGTAACTACTGAGGTGCTGTTGACCACAGAGAAGACTGTCAAGAGAAATAGGTCAGTGTGTAGAACATTGTGTGTACATAGAAACTGTGGACTGCTGAGTGTCCAGCCTTCCTTGCCCATTATGAAAATAGAAATTAAATAGTGTGAAGGGAGGATGGTGGTCTTAATTGTGGCAATCATCATCTTTTGAGCAGTACTCATAAATTACTGCCATGTTGTTCTAAATACCCTACATTCTCTGGATAGTCTAGTCTACAATAGCTGTCACCAATGTCTGCTGGTCCACGACCAATGATACCGAGCAAGTCATGTCCTGTGGGCACTGTCATGCCTTGGTTGCCTTCTTGCTGATCTCAGTAATCCCTCCCTGTAGCTGTGAGCAGAGCTGGAGGACCTGGAAAGCAGCGTTTTAATTTTGAGCCATGGTTGTGGACAGCTCTTCCGGGAGAAACAAACAGCACTGATGTTGGCCTAGTAATGTTCCTCCTTAAACTGCTTCCCCTAGGTTAGAATTTTGAATTAATGAAGTTGCCATAGAAATGTTAACTCCTAAGTGGTTTGTTTCCCTTTTAGAGTATACTCTATATATAGAGTATACGAAATACTTGTGCTGTGGCTTCTGTGAGTGGAATGCAGTGTCACCTTCTATCCTCAGGGCCCAGTAGTCCTTGCTGGTGATCGGCAACCTGGAGACCTAATGAAGAAGCAGGACCGATTTGGGTTCAGTTGATTTGGTGGCCTCCAAAGTTGCTCTTGCCTTCATCTTCTGTCCCAAGGTGCTCTGCAGGAGATGCCGTTCCCTCCTCTTTCCTGTATAAAATGCAGAAGCAGGTCAGTAACCAAGAAACACATAATTTTGCAGTAATGGAAGTGAAGAAAGAAACTTTAAACAAAATCTTAAGTCAACACCAGTATGAGTTGTGGAAGCAAGTTTATAAATCACATCAAATAATTTGATTTTAAAATACTATTGTAATGTTTCTTTAACTCACCTTTGCTTTTTTTCCTCATGTAGTAATGCATCAGCTGATAGCAGTTTACTAATACTTTGTATTTTACACGTGATAACTGAACTGGCTTCACCTTTTGCTTATAAAAAAACCTCTTGTCTATTTTTAGGGTCCTCCAAAATTAAACAAAACCAAAGCAAAACAAAGAAAGAAAAACCCACAGAAATCTACTGTGAATTTTAATTTACTGTGCAAGGTATGTGGAAGGTGGTAAGAGTTTGCAGTCATAAAAAAAAAAAAAAAACAAACCTGAAAACCAGTGTTTAAGAAAGTGTTAACCTCTGATCTTGAGCCATTGCTAGAAGCTTGGCGTTGATGGTACCTCTGATCCACATTGGGTTTGTATGATGATTTTTAAAGGCTTGACCTGTCTGAGTAGTGTTCAGAACCTGGTATTTTTGAGTGGTGGCAGGTAGCTTCTGGTCACCAGACCAAGTGACTTCATGGGTGCTTTTAGCCTTAACTGTGGTGAAGTTATGAAGGGTTAACTCTCAGAAGCTGCAGCTGTAGAGCAGGGAAAATGCAGAGGACACAGAAAAATAACTACGAGACTCCCTTTTCTTGAAAGCCAGCTTTAACTTTTTCAGTTGACAAATTCTGAGGGAAGGTGTTCCCATCTGTGTTAAGGGTAAACTGCAGAATCTGAACAGTGAGAATGAGTAACTGAACTCCTGTGGGAATAAAGGTGAGAGATTGTGCTTGATAAATTCAAGGTGAATATGGGCTGATTCGTTGTTGGGTTTTTTTATTGTCTGATAGAAATATCTCCTAAAAGGAAGTATAGCCAATAAATACATTCCATCTGAAATATCCTATGGCAAAATTAAACTGTTCAAAAAGGGAATAAACAAGTTAATGGAAGCTCTACCAGTTGTGGTCTGGCTACAGCCTGTGATTCAATAAATCCCTGTATTATTTGACAAGAAGATGCTTCCTTCAACGGACGAAGCTGCGACACTGATAGTGCACTATGAGCAAACCTGTACTTCTGTTGCTCTTTTAGCTTTATGATGGTTTGCTGTTTAACGAATGCTAATGCAGAGATATGCGTGCAGTGAACTGCAGGTATTGGGGTTAATGGTGTAGAAATCAAAAGTATTTTGGTTTTGATGCTTCAGGATAGCGTTCAATGAGAGTGCGTGAGCCATCCAATATTCTTAAGTAACACTAGTATTTCACTAAAGCTTCAGAAAGTTTCTATGAAATTAGTACAGATTTTAGTACAGCATAAGCTTTTTGTGTAGTGGAAAAAGCGTAGCTCAAACATGAGTCTGTCTTGCTCTGAAAATGGTGTCCAGCTTAAAGGCAACTAAAAGCTCTATTTTGTTACTTATTTTGTGATGCATAAGAATGCATTTAGAATATGACCAAGGATTGATTTGGAGGTTGCTTGAAATTCAGTTGATTAAATTGCATGTGATTGATTATGTTGGGCCTACTTAAGTTCAATGTTCCTTAGAATTGCAAAATGCTCCTTAGATACTCTTTGTTATTGTTTTCTGGGCTTTTCTCCTCTCTGCCCTCATTCTTCATAATTGTTCTCACACTAAGCTTCACTGAGTTTGAGATTTAATGTTTCTCTTGCAGAGCTCTGATCTTACACAGTCTTTAGGAAATCTTGTGTGTCAAAGTCCTTCCTGCACCCCCATCAGTCAGTCTCTAGCCCCGCTCTGAGCATGCACCACATCACCTCGTCAAGTCAACAGTTTTTAACTGGTTGGTTCTCCTCTTTTAGGTTGATCAAAGTAATTTCATATTTCAGGCATTGTTGATAGTGGCTAAGGAAGGGATCTTTATCTAGAAGAGTTCTGTATATACAGTTCAGTTGGAAAAAAATTTGAAATGGGTATGCATATCTCTTGGGAGGATTCCAGAGGGGAACTTCTTGTAAGAAGTAATATAAAATTACCAGTTGTGATCTGTTGTGTAAAAGAGCAATACCTAAAACCCCAAAACTGCCAAATTTATCTATGATGTTGCCAGCCTTGTAGGCAGCCTGTTGGAAGATGTTACCCGCTTTTATAAAGGGCTGACCGAAGTACCTTGCCTGTCCAGGTCATGCCTGGATGCTGTTCAGCAGCGTCCTGGTGACCTGATTTCTATTTTTAATGAGTGGATTTATGAGCTTTTTGACTTTATTTCCTTGCACAGAATGTAGACCATATTTTTCTGCTTATTTTCAATATATGGAGAAGTAAATCCTGCCTGTCTTGTTGGTGATGAAGAGATACCTAAAGTTTAGCCTTTTAACTCTTCATATTTTTATGGAGCCTTGAATCTGTAATAAAAAAGATATTATTGATTGTTAAACACTGCGGGGTGGGGGCAGTAACTTTTAAAGTAATTGGGAACTTTCCTTCTGTTGCTCAGTGTTTAACTAGCATTCCATTTAGTTTAATATCTGGGGACGTGTCCTGTGCAAGCAATCAGTGGGACTTCACGAAGCCTCGGTAGCAAGAATTGCTGAATGAACTTCTCATTCCGTGGTGTACTGGATGTATCAGTTGAGACAAGCTCCCTAGAAAATACAGCCATGAAATGCCCTGATTGTCCCAATGATTTACCATGCTGTTCTTCCAACGGATCCATTTCCACGTGTTCCTTTGTGCTATCTACTTGGTTTTTGGGCTGTTGTCTTTGTGAAATTTTTCATCTCACTTCCTTCCCTTCTATTTCACTTCTTTAAATATTTCTCTACCTATTGCCACCTTATTCTTGGAAGGTGGGGAGAGGGAAGCATTAGTGCTGCTTCAAAACGAGCCAAAAACCTCACTACTTCACACCGTATCCAATCACGTGTAAATACAGATAGGGAGGAAGGGGTGTAACCCAATATGGACAACACCACGATGAAACTGGCACTGAAGTCTTACAGAGAAAATGTCCCTCTCCCTCACCAGAGGCATGCTTCTTTCTCCATTCTTTCTCCTAAGGAGACAGGTGCAACTTGGCTGCCTTTCCAGCCTTCATCCCTTACAAAGGAGGGGCTCAAATGAATTTTCCCCTTCCCCTGTCAACTTTGGTTATATCTAGAGAAAAGACTTTCAGTCTCTGTTACTGGATACTTGTAGACTTTAAGGGATCTTCAAAAAACAGACGAGCAAGTTTGTTTTAAGGAGGCATAAATGCCCCAGAAGGCAGGTTGGCACTTCAATAGAGAAATTTCAAAAGTGGAAAAAAATTGAAACCCCCTTATTCATAAGACACCTGCTGTTGAGTACTCCATGATGTACTGTGTTTCCATTTTCAGCCAAGCTGTCTCAACCTAGGAGTAGTACCAACTGGGTTGCAACTGGCATCACTTCAAACAAATATGTCATCAAGTTTGTCGCAAGTTGCTAATTAAATTGAGTAGAGTTTGGTGCACTTGCCCCTTTTATTGCTTGTGGGGTTTTCCTTATGTTTTCTGTAAGGTAGTCACCACCATTCATTCAATTTTCTGTGAAGCTACTGAAACAGCAGGATGCAGTCTGCATTTTGCTGCATGGTAGAAAGATTCATTGACGGCTGCTAAATACGCTAGGGCTACCGAAGCGAAGTATGGTTTGAGCTGAAGGTGCTGTGAGAGACTCTTGAGAGCAGTCAGGTATGTATCACAGGATACTGAGCACGATAGACCTGTGGTCTGATCCATGGTGATGGGTTTTGCAAATCATCAGCTCCTTTTCCTGAGATGCCTGATGCTCTTATAACCAATCAGTTGAGCTGTAGTCTTGGGGAGCTGAAACTGGACTAATCACAACCTGCAGAGGCTTCAGGCTGACGAGTTGCCTAATGAAATAAAACATTTTTCTTGGGGAAGAGCTTTTTCTTTCATAGATGGCTCCTGTAAGGGTTGTTCTTGCTGTATTCAGTCAGTAAAACTAGCTTGTGTTTTAAGAGTGGTGGTAGTTTCAGCCTAAAATTGATTGGACTGCAATAGAATGAGGGAATAGGAAGTACAGATTATTCCAAGCAGACACTTAGTTCTGTGTTTCTGCTACAGTGACTGATAGGCTAACAAATTCTTAGCAGATTAGTCTTGAGCTTTGAGCAGTAATATTGCTGATCTTCTGAAGGTAGATACTTTAGTAGTTGTTCTTTTATTCCAGGCTAATTCTGCAGATAGTAAACCTCATGTTCTCTTGACTTATGTTGTAGAAATTCAGAGGATTCTGGAAGTATTAGACCAAATTATAAAAGCCTAAAACTGTTTAAATGGCTATTTTAATCCAGTTACTTGTAATCTGGTGTATTTGGTCTCTATTTCATACTTGAAGAAATAAGAAGTATGTTGTGACCTTAAACCCAGCTGAAATACTACTTTCTGCTTCTGTATTCCATGACACGTTATGCTCGCTCCCTTTGCAATTAATATTCTTAATTGCAAGGAAGGCATTATGTATTTTATTACACATAAATTACTGATTTTGATAAAACAAACTGAATTGGCAGTGCATGTTTCTGCTTGTGGAAAATCCAGAAGGCTGCAGAGTTGGGATGGTAGGATACCAGGTAGTTGCTGTTCTTTATATAGCGTGAGCTCTGATTAACAGCTAATTCCATGAAAGGGCTGAAAAGGAAAAAGTAAAGGAAGTTGACCTTGTGCCTGTGAGGAGCACCTCCATATTCCCTCATCAGGACTCCACATCTGCTCATAGCACAAGCTGTTAGTAATGGTTTTATTGGGGAGAATGCGAGTCTAAATTGACCTGCTGGAGCTAGTGGAGTTCTGATTTTGTAGGGAGTGATGGCTGTGCTGCAAACAGGTTGAACAACTGCTTGCTCTGTTTGAAACAATTGCCACTGTGCTGTGAAAGCAGGAGCCAGAGACCAGTAGGCTGATTGCCAGGACTGGCAGTAGGATTTAATGGCAAATGTCAGTGCAGCAAATGCACCACTGGGTTGTAGGGATCCCTCTGACTCCAGCTGATGGGGAGGGGAAGGAGAGGCACTAGGCAGCATGTGTGTTTTCCTGCTGTTCTACCATAGTTCTTGGACCTCTCATCTTCTGCTATGTAACTCGTGAGCTTTGCTTTTTCTCTTTGGGTCTGGTCTTTAGGGTCTTTTAATTCTTGTAGAATAGGCTCGGTGCTGGAGAACTTTGGTTGTATCCAGTTCACATCCCAGGATCAGTGTGAAACTCTTGAGTACCCAAATTGGAATTTGTGTTGGATACTAGGAATTCATTTGGACCTTGTCAGGGAAGAGGCCAAAGGCCTTTGAGCATATACTCACAATCAGGATTTCCATTCTGGAACTCATAAAAATAAGTTCTGGTGGATGGTTCCTGTGCAGCGTAGTATGATCTGGCTTTGGTCACTCCTAAATGAGTAGATATGTAACATGACCCCCAAATTTAAATATTTTCTCTTCAGATTTTTTTAGTTAAATTATCCTCTGTTTGTGTTGGAAACACTCTCTGAAGCAGCTGGCTTGTCTTGTTTCTGTTAATCTAGTAATGGCTTTTGAAGCTTCTGCCTCTCTTGGAAGGAAAACTGTATATTGTGTAGACTTCAAAGGATGGATTTTCACAAGCTGCGCCAAGTTTCTTAATGCTGAGCTTTATACAGTGGTCAGAAGAGAGGAAGAGCCCTGGAATTCCTCAGTGAATAACTTTGATACAGTGAACCACCTGTTTAACACAAGGTAATAGAAATTTCTCAAACTTTTTTATTCATCAGAGCTCCTTGAAGGCTTTGAGAATTTATTAGAATGCACTTAGAAGACTGCAAGTTCTGGGGCACCTTGAATGCAAGTTTAGAAGTGCTCTCTAGAGTTAAGCTTTCAAAATGTCACTGAGACACTGATACCCCTGAGTATCTGAGGATCTGCTTATACCCCCGAGACACTTTGACACTTATACCCCTGAGGATCTGCTGGCCACAGATCTTTTGATGCAGCCCAGGATGCGATTGGCCTTCTGGGCTGCAAGCGCATATTGTTGGCTTATGTCCAGCTTTTCATCCATGAGTACCTCCAATTCCTTTTCCGCAGGGCTGCTCTCTATCACATCGTCCCCCAGCCTGTATTGACAATGAAGGTTGCCCTGACCCAAGTGTAGGACCTTGCACTTGGCCTTGTTGAACTTCATAAGGTTTGCTTGGGCCCACCTCTCTAGCTTGTCCAGGTCCCTCTGGATGACATCCTGTCCCTCTGGCACATCGACCGCACCACTCAGCTTGGTGTCGTCAGCAAACTTGCTGAGGGTGCACTTGATCCTGCTGTCTACATCATTGATGAAGAAGCATCCTCCTGGCTGTTACAACATCTTAATTTAAATGGTCACTCTTCAGGTTTTTTCACTGTTTGCATCATGTAGGTAGTAAGTTCTTTCAGGTTGGGGCAGTGACACTGCATTACAGCAACCCTTTCCTTCTCGTCCCGCTACCTGAGCTGTCTCCTGTGGAGCTCGCTGTGGTTTGAAATTGTTCAGGCCCAAAATACATCCACCAACTGTGCATTCTGTATAGGGCAACAGGAGGTGTGAGGACAGTGGGCAAGAACAGACTCATGCAGGTCTGCTGTAGGTTTCAGAGGCTCATCTGGTCCATAGAACCTCTTCTTATATAGAACTAGTTTGGGTTTACTTATGGAACATCGGTAGTGTATGTTTTTGTGGAATACTTTCTCACTTGTGTTTTGCCTCTTATGGTTGTGCATAAAACTTTGTTATCTGCCTGGCTTGTGCAGTTAAGAGGTGACTGGGGAAATTTGGGTCTCCTTAAGTGCATCTTTTTCCAAAAGATGTGTTTCTTGTGTATAGTAGCTGAATAGGATTTGGCTTATTATGAAATGAGAACAAATGGACAACGGTATAGAATGATCTAACTTGGATATAAGTCACAACTCTTCATTTCATGAAGAATGGCAGGGTAGGGAGGCTTTGGTTTTCTCTTGTTCTAAGGACTTGTCACCAACCAGAACCTTAGCTCAGTGTCTGGTGATGCTGATTCCTGCTACACAGCTCTACCATTTGGCAGGGAGTTGGAAAATCCAGCTGGAACCTTTCTGGTTCACATGACAAAAATGCAGATTTTAAAATTCTGGTTTTACTAGAATGTTTGCTATGCAAAGAAGAAAAAAAAATAATCACACTTGCTTTGGACCAGCAAAAGTAACACATAAATTAAGTAAATGCTAATATAAATGTGTGACCAATTAAAAAAAAAATCTTTTACAAAGATACTGTTTTCGAGATGGTTCCAGAAGAAGAATGTACTGCAAGGCAATAAACTTGTATCTGCTTATTGAAATATAATTTTTGTTCACTATGGAGTTCTGGTTAAATCTGAGAGAAATGGAGAGAATGTTTGCCCATGCTTTTAGGTTTAACAGCTATCTTTTTTTATGGGAGTAAGTTACTTTGTTATTAGCAGATGATAAATTGAGCTGCTGGCTGAAGTTCTTTGGATAAGGAACACAGATGTAGTGGCTACTACATCTGCATTGGCTTTAAGACTTTCTGCCCTTAACTGACAAACACAGCTGTTAAGACCCTTTTCTGTTTCTATGTTGAGAATGAAATATTCAGAAATCCCCTTGAGAGAGAATGCAGCAAAGCCTAAAAATGTGATGAGAACAAAACTGGTAAGTGCTAGCTAACGATGTAAATATTAAGGAGTCTTTGGGTGTCACAGCCACAGCAATAAACACAGAATTACACCTTGCTGCTCCTGCTCTGAGCGAGTTGCTTTTCACTTAGTTGCAGTTTGTGCACTGGCTGCCCCAGCAGCGGTTCTCCCATCAGCGTCTGTTGAGGAGAGATTTTGGCCAACAACCCCCATCTCACTGCCCCGCTGCTGTGTCAGACTGTACGTGTGGTGCTGCTGGAATCCACCTGGTGTGCAAGTACCAGAAGTATGAGCTTGTCAGGACTACCTCAGTGTCACTGCAGCAGGACGGTAGGTGAAAGTTTTGCTGTGTGGTTATTAAACTACATTGTGTTTTAATTTAGAACGTGTCGTTTTACTTATTTTTAGCAAAAACTATTGTAATACTGGACTCTGGTTTTAATACAGTGTTTTCTGGGCACTTCTCTCTTCTCACTGCTGCTTTATTTAGCTGTGGTTTAGAAACCGATTCTAAATTTCTGTTTTTCAAAATCAGGCAGCTGTTTTCTGGGTAACAATGAGCAGAGTGTACCTCGGACTTTAGTGTGGGCAGTAACCTTCTGCCAATTACCTTTTGGAGTTGATTACCTTGGAATTGTCCAGAGAAAAATAAACCACCACCACCCCAAAAAAACCCCAACCCCAAACCACAACACAACCCACCAGCCACCCAAAAATAAGCCCCAGAAATAATAAGCTGAGTTAAGCCTTGGCAAAGTGGGTGTGTGAGTGAGTGTAACTGGGTTGTGGATAGCTGAAGGCTGAGCTACCAAGGCTGGTGAAATAAGTGCTCCTTGGACACCCAGCTGTGAGTTACCTGATGCTGTTTAATATATTAATTCTGACAAAGAACACACGCGCTCACCTCCATCACTTGACAAGTGGTAGTTTATGCTGCTCATGTCTGTCTTGCTTGTCTGTAGTATTTTCCTCAAATGTTGATTTACAAGTAACAGGTATTACACAAACTGCAGATGTAAGAGAAGAAGATTAAAAGCTGTGTTACTCTTCCCAGTCTGATCTTTTGTTTTGCCAGAGTGCAAAGGCAGTGTGACTTCTAATTCAGCCTGCTTAGGCTATAGGTAAAAGTATTATTAATGCTCCCTCTTCTGGTTTGACTATGGAACCTGATGTATTGATGGGGAAGGGACATCGGGTGTGTCGTAGCAACAGGGTTTGGAAAAACGGTGGAACAAAGAGATTGGGGCTGCTGTGGTTGCAGCTGATGCTCCAAATAGGCAAGTGAGGAAAATTGGAAAATAAGACAATATTGGTCAGAATGATGGATGCTGCTGGTGGTGGGTTGCTTGCCTAGCAGGTTTTTTATCAAGTTTTTTTGACGCATCAGAGCTGAAATCCTTTAAGCAAGATGAGGAAGAACAAGATGGGAAAAGTCAGAGAGGTGTTTGTTTTAAAAAGACAGTGATGAAGTACTATGGCTTCGCTGGAGCGCCAGGGGGGCACCTCTGCTGGCTTAGAAATACTAGTAAAGAATGACACAAAACGTGTCCCTTAACACACTGAATTATTTTGATAAGCCTCTCATCCATGGTCGGGAGGAGGAGCAGCCTGTGGGAGTACCCTTGCATGCTGTTTTAACATGGACCCTGGCTCTTGACTTGATTTTTCACCCTGCAAATCTGCAGATTGGTTATGGGGTTTTTGTTTTGATTGTGCTGGAGAAAGATTATGCCAGAGATGCTTTTTGTTTTTTTCAAAACTTGCCTGGCATCGCTTTTTTAGCGAGTGGAAAGTAGTGTACCTGTAGAAAGCAGACTGGAGATACTGGGTCTGAACTTCAATTTTACTTGGATCTGAAGCATGTTTCCCTGCTTAAATGTTTGCCCTCCCCTCTTGTGCTACCTGCTGAAACCCCTCACCATGAACTGCAGGTGTCCCAGCTCTTGCATCCTTGCAAAGCCCCTGTGTGGATGGGAGACCCTGAGAGCACATCCCATGCAGAGCCCTCCTGGGCTCTGGCTCCCAGCCCGCTCTCTATCTCCTGGTGAGTAGATCACAAACCTGTTTGCTCTGTCACAGCACACATGGGCTGAGAAAGCCTGAGGCCGACCACGCGTATTTTAGTGAGCTGTGTCACTCTGTTGCTCTACCAAAGCACTGACAGACATAAATTGCTAAGGATGTGTGGGCAGCGCTGTGTATATGAAAAGAAGAAACTTTGTGTTTACCAAAATAACTTGTTTTTTCAGTCTTCAGGAAACCCTCTCCACTTGCACTTTGAAACTTTAAGAGACTACCGAGCATGAACTCAGGACTCTGAAGATGTTGCATTTTGGAAAGGGACAAGACCCATCTAACAGTGCATTCAAAAAGCTACACTACTCACTCCTGCTCACCTCCCGTAAGTTAAGAAAAACAGAGTTTGAGATGAAGTTAAAAAAATTAAAGGTAGACTTTTTAAGCAGTGCCTGAGGGCAACCAGCCAAGGCAGAGTAGAGAAAATAGCTCACTCTCCTCCAGTGGAAGATAATTTGAACTCTGCTCTGTAGTAATGTCAAAGTGACTTGAGTCCAGAATCCTGCAGACTACAGAAATGCTGGGCCCCCTTGGCAGGACACAGAAATATTGGCCTCAGCTAAGTTATTAGAAATAAATGAATATTCCAATTTTCTATTTCTTTCAAGGGAACACGCAACCCAAAAAGAAGCTTTTATGAACCTTTATTTGAAATCAGAGTAGATTGGTATTTGC
Source organism: Rynchops niger (assembly GCA_013400035.1). Taxonomy (NCBI): domain Eukaryota; kingdom Metazoa; phylum Chordata; class Aves; order Charadriiformes; family Laridae; genus Rynchops; species Rynchops niger. Next base: position 12,268 of record VXBH01008595.1, on the reverse strand, counting down.
CTGGCGAAGTTCTAGCATCTTTTTTTCTGCTGTGGTAGCAATTGCTGTTCCAGTTGCAGTTTTCCAACCTAAACGATTCCATAATTCTAAGTAGCTTTTTCTAGGTTTGACTGGTTTGTGCTTCAGGTCGATCTATGGAGATCAACACAGGACTTGTGGATCTTCACTGGATGAAATGATTCCATGACTCTTGTAGAAGAGGGTAGTGGTCTTCCCCATGGAGCCTGCAGGCCCTGTTATACCCATTTCACTTGCATCAGCTACTTGTTTTCTGGTTTTATGGCTCTGACATTGCTAATGCTTTCTTTAAGTGCTCTTCTCCCTCCCTGATGCAGAGAAGACTTAACAGTCCAACTCCGAGTTGGCTGCTGCTTCTGTAAGCTGCTCTTTCAGTCTTTGCTTCCTAATCAGACTTCTAAGGATGCTTCTGAGTAGTCCTGTGCCTATGAAGGTTTTAAAATAATATTACATCAGTAACAAACCATAGCTTACCTTGCAGCTACCAAGAACTTAAATTTGTGGTTGGTCTCTTTACCTAGAAATAAAAAGGATGTTTGTTTGAGAATGGAACAAAAGAACTATAGTGTCTTGGAGACTTTTTGGCTTAAAAATAAATGAGACACTTCCATTCTGGATTGCAGGTCTAATCTCTAGCGCTGTAGGGAACCCCAGTATAGGGATCTCTCTGTAACCTGAGCAAACTGTATCTCAGAGTTACTTATGGGTCTCTTCATCCCACTGTTACTAGGATGTTATTCCAGAGCCTCGCTCCTCAATTTGGAAATACGCTGACCTCCAGCCCAAACGCTGTGATGTTCCAACTTGTTGTCTCAACAGCAGTATCCTCTGCCTCAAGAAGGGGGTGTTCTTCCATGGGCTTACTTTCTTGCTTTTTCCTTCTCAGCCTTCATTTTGCAAGGTGAAACAAGTGTAGCTCCTTTAGTTTAATGAAATGACAGACTTTTATTTCTTGAACCATCATCATAACGTTTTTTCTTTGCTTGTTTGAATTACTTCTTGCTACACGGATGACCTAAATATATATAAAGTTATTAGTGGAATCCCACCCACCGAGGCAGGTAAGTATTATCCTGCTTCATATAGGAATAAACCAAACCATAGAGGTTGTGTGACACATCCAAAATACCACTGAATGCCAGTGACAGGAGAAAGAACCCACTGCACTTGCTGTCACGGGGAAGTTGTGTTCTGTGGTATATTCAAATATGCTTTTGTGCTAACATTAATTTTCTGCATGGGTTTTCTTTGTTCTGTGTTTCAGCAGTCCTCTAAGAAAAGCAGAATGTTCCTACGACACTGACATCATCATGATCTCAATGTAAACGGCAGCTGCTACTCAAGTGGAGAAGCCTCAGAATGTGGTACCAGGATATCTACAGACCAGGCCTCCTTCATCCTCTCCCCTGTGGGTGACGGGAGGGCTTTAGATGGGCAGAATGAGTGCTATTTCTCTTAATGATGTAAGGAAAACTAGTCTTAATGGATTAAAAAGGTATTTCATTTTAAATAAAGTTAGCATTGCCACGATTTAAATGCTAGTACCAAACGTGTTTTTCCTTGAAGTGATCTCTAGCTTGTGTTGCCCCTTGCAGCTGGAGGACAGTAGAGCTCGAGGAACTGGAGCCCTTCAATCAAGCAGACTCTGAGGTAAGAAAACAGTTTTGTCAGCTTGTCTCAAATGTCTGTAGTCATTGTGTGAGCGTGCAGATGGCACGTTAGGAGCTCTAGAGCCAGTCTTTACCAGTGATTAAATTCTGCCAGCCCAGTAAGCAAAGCTGCTGTACGAAATGCTGTTCAGTTGCCTGATGCAGTTGCATCTGAAGCTAGTGGAAGGCCAGCAGAGAAAGGGTTGTGGTGGCATGTTGGCTGTGGGTCACCACTGCTGGCTGCAGGAGAACAAACCCTCTCATTGTGTGTGATTTAATGCCCCTGGCAACAGCCTGCACCTGTCTCCTGGCAGGTCAGGCTGACGAGCAAGTTCCCAATTTGGTACGTAATGAAAAGTATGAAAATGAGGGAGTGATACAAAACGTGTGTGCAGGTTTCCAGGCAGTCTGAAAGGGTTTGGATATTGCTTACTTGGATTTTTAGAATGGTAGGCTTGGCCTGCAGGCAAAATGTCGTGCTCTAAGTGTTCAGACAAAACTTCCCTTCCTAGTTGGAGGATACCTCTGATGGATGTACTCCAGTCATCACTCCAAATGTGAGATCTTGAATGAGCCTGCTGGGATTCCTGGGCAGCAGCTACTTCCCATGAGCGAGGAAGCAGGTACTGCTCTTGTTGGGAGACAAAGAATAAGGTAGCTTTATTTGATCTTCATTTTAAATTGTACAGAGATCCCGATTCAAGAAGTTGCTTTTAAATGAAGAAATATTTTTACTTGTATAATTAATCTATTTCAAATTAGAAGCAAAACATTGATTAAAATAGGGACTAACCAGCAGAATAGTAGCACAGCATGTCACAGTCCTGTTAGAAATTAGCTTCATACTAAGCTCAGGCTCATGTGTTGAGAGCTTTGTGTCAACTGTAGTACTTCAAAACACTTTTCCTCTGGCTTAATGCATTTGACAGAACTTATTGCTATGGAGACTGTGTTCTGTTCGTTTGCTGTATCTCCCTTACCTTTTAACCTGTTACCTGGAGAAAGAACAGTCAGTTGTATGTCTGGAGGTACCTGTGTTCTGTTTGCATGGGTAACAGTTGAATTCTTCTCTGCTTTTCCTTTGGTGGGCAGCAGTAGGTCTGTCTCTGCTCTCATATTTGGAGAGTTTCATATTTTTGATATACCTGCCTCTACCAGAGCTGAAATTGTCTGATGGTTTCACAAGTTGTCGAGCTGTAGAGTGGGGAGGGGGACTGACAGGTCATATTGTTAGTAATCCATATTTCTGGAAAAAGGCCAAAACAGTATAGTGGCACCAGAGAAGAATGTCGGTGTTCATCCAGGTATCTTCGGCTACGGCAGTTCTGTCTCTAGTAGCTAGTGTGGGGTTTGGTTTTGTCTTATTTCTTTTCGAAGGTTTTACTCTCTCTTAATGCTTAATTGTTTTCTTCATGCTCAGGATGAGTGAAACAGACAGTGATCTCCCAAGGAGCCATGACATGCTCTTAGAAGAGATGATAGGAGAGAAAGGGCTAATTAGTCAAAGCACTAATTGGGCAATATGATCTCATCTTATTGTACAGAGGGGATAAAGCTTACATTTTTCACTGTACAGGGATCTTACTTCCTTTTGGGTTGCTTGTGATACATAACTGACTCTGCTCCAAATACTGCTTTGCTTTAGGTCCTCTGACAAAGCAGACAGCGGATGGGCTGGGCAGCCTCGGCTGGCATCTTCAGTCACTGCAATTAATTGCCTTAATGATCTCTATGTGCACTTTTCTACTGGCCTGCACAGCTTGGAGACTTGCTCTGATTTGCAACCCCTCTCTCTCCACAGTAGGACCAGAATGGCTCTGTCTCGCAGTGAGGACACCAGATTTTCCCTGGATGTGCTCAATGATGCAATACAGGTGAGGTTATGCTGTGACAGATGTCAACTGGCCTCAGCTTGTGTGTTCTTTTCTAAAACAATTTTACTGGTATATAAAGGAAATTTTCTGAAAGCTACATGAGCTCTACACTGCTCAAAAGATATTTCAGTTTGTGTGTCTGCTGAGACTGGGGCTGGCTAAAGGATTCAGTGGGGTAGATTATTTTTTATGTCATGTTTTAAATAATTCTAAAACAATATTGACTGAGAGCTTGAGATTGCTCCTAGCAGGTGGGACTGAGTCACCCATGAGACAGTTAAGTGTTTCAGGCAGTTGCACACATCATGGTATGGGGGTAGGCAGAAGGAATTAACAAATTAACATTGTTAAGGATTAAATTCTGAAATTACCAGAGGAACTGAACTTCCCCTCATCCTGAGGGATGGTCTTATAAAGTCTTACTAGTATAGCCTTATACTTCATACCAGATCTGCCCTTAGTTTGGGCGCAAGCACACAGCACTTGCTTTGGAAGCCTTTTCAGATAAAGAGACTATGAAAAACAAGGAATGTCAGTGGAGATGGCACGGCAGTGGTCTTGATACTAATGGTAAGCTGAACTGGTGATCCTGGAAATGTTGTGAAGAGCACGCAGTGTTCATTGCTCTTAAAACTTGGCTTTGCTTTGGCATCCTGACAAACTTAGAGCTAGCTTGCTGAACTGATTCTGCTGGTCTTCCAGCAAATTGGAGGGGCAGGGAGGAGGTGGTCTTGTATAGTTAAGTACTTGGTTCTAGGCTCTTTATTTCAGCATCTTCTTCCTTTTCACTCCACAGAATGTACAGCCTTGGGAGCCTCGCACGTTTGTACTTCCGGATCCTGCATACCAAGGCCTTCTCCAGCACTCATAAGAAGCTGGCTATGACCAGGCTGACTTTCAACCCTTGCCATAAGCAGGGCACCAGGCCTACCTCTGTAAACACCATCATACCCAGGTTCAGGGAGATGCAGTTTTCACCTGCAAACAGGCAGCAATAAAAGCATGGAGGAGCCCAGGGCCAGCACTGCAGCCCAGGAAAGCTTGTCAACAACGGTAAACCCAAGCTGTGGGGTGTATGAAGCATTAGCTGTGTGTGCTGTTGGTGGCAGAAGGCTGTCTGCTGGACTGGCACAGTGGAGCACAAATGGTGTGTGGCACTGCTGCATGTCAGACCTCATTTTGGCAGCAGATGAGGAGATTCCCATATGGGGAGGGGTTTAGGCACAGGATGGAGCTATGGTGATGGGCTTCAAAGGGATAGTGCTCTTCAAAAAGACCAGTTTCAGGTCAGTGCTGAAAAATGAGGCTGAACTGCCTTGTCACAGGAAGGTTAGGTGCTGCTACAGACAAAAGACAGGAGATCCGAGTAAAATTAATTCCAACAGTGGAAAGAAAATAGCATTGTTCAGTCTCGCTCTTTACAAAAGAGCCTACCAGGTGGCTGTCGGGTCTTTGGTGGCTAGAAGCAGGTTTCTTGGTGGTGCTCACTTGGGATCAATTTCCAAATACTGCAGAGGTCTGCGGAAGTCTTGTGACTTTGATATGAACCAAACACCTGGTGAGGAACAGGAAAGCAGAAAGCTGCATGGCATGTACTCTAAAATGCAGCTTTGAAATAACAATCTTGTAAGTATATGAAAATCAGGTTCCCCTTGCCCTGCATAATTGAAGTTTTGTATTGTCTTCCTTCACAGAAACTGCAGATCCACTTCATAACACATAGGTGTTGCAGTATCCTTGCTGGAACAAAATTAATATGTTACAACTCTCTGAGTTTTTGTATCTTTCCTGAATTGCCTTCTCTCCTTGGAGTGAAGGCATTGTTTCAGGAATTTTGGCAATGGGCCGCTAGAAAACCATACAGCTGAGAAAAATGTGCATTCTGCCAACAGGGACCTCCAGCTACTGGCTGTTTCAAGGTGAGCAGAGTGGGGAGCTGCTCTCAGAGAAGGAGCTTCAACCTCATCAATCTTATACACGTCCCACCAGAATGTATCAAAACTAACACTACTGTTAAGAACAACTTGAATCTGTATTAAGGTGACCAGGAACCATGTTCCAGCTTGACTGAAACTTCTCCCTTAAAGTAATTATCTTCAGCAAAAGATGTTTATTTTTTACTTTCTAGAGGGAAAAAAAAGAGTTCTTATTACCAGTTCATTATGGAATATACTCACTTTGCCTTCAAAATGGTCTCAGAAGTTTAGATTTATGGAAATTTGGTTGGCTTTTATAATTCTGTCTCAAGAAGTGTCTCTTCCTTGCAAGTATTTCTTTCTGCATTGGCCTGTTCAGGCGCAGGGGATACCTGCAGCCTATGCTAAGGGCAGGAATGTTTTTATATAGGGATTGTGATTTTGATAAAAGAGGGGTTTTTTTCTCTATACTTGATAATGTAATGTTTGGTAAAGTGGCAGTAAAATGCTCAAGAGTTGCCTAGTTGCATTCTGTGAAGTGCACTGCCTGCCAACAGGGAACTGCAGCCTGGTGACAGGAGGTAATTCATCTAGTTTGTACCAAAACGTGTACAGTTGGAGTGAAATAACGGAGAGGCCCAAAAGAAAACGCAAAGCTGTGTTAAGTGAAGCACCACCACTTAACTGGGTGCAGGTTTGTTACTGGTTGTGTGGACGAAGGACTTCGCTGCTTCTTTGGTTTGGTTTGAAAAATAGGAAAATTGGAGAAGCCCCGAGATCTAGCATTCTTAATTTTCCGGAATATAGGAGCAAATAATAGAAATGTACTCAATTTTCTTTACTAAAATTTGTTGTATTTTGTAAATCATAGAATTTTTTTTTTTTGGCCTGTCACTTTTTTGAATTTTTGCTTTTTCTATGGTTGGATTTGCAAATAAAACATCGGTAGAGACTCAGTCAAAACTCAGTGCTTTTAAAAGAGGAGATCTGGGGAGGAGTGCTTCTTAGTGATTCACTCCATTGCACTAGGTGTGATTATGAAAAGGTAAATAAAACTTCGGAACGTACCCAGCAGTGAAGGCTTGGTGCAGATTTGTTCATTGTATTTTAAACCACTTGATTTTTTTGAAGCCATAACAAGCACTGCCTCCTCGGTGTCTGCACACTCAACTGTCCTCTAAACTGACCTTATCAACTCCTTGTGGGCCATCAGCTAGTCTGAAGTGCAGGAGGTCTTCCTCTTTCTTCCTGTGGCCCAAGGTTATGCCATTGCTGGCACTAACAGCATTCCTGGAATGCCCCTGGTGCCTGACTAGGAAGGATGCGCTCCTGGAGCATGTCCAGGGGATTGCAGCACTTGTGTTGTGTGTCAAACCTGACTGAAGGTGGTCAGCAGGTCCAAAATTTGCAAGGTTTGGGAACACTTTAGGAAACTTTAGTCTAGGAAACTAGGCTAAACCCAGATCTTTCTCTCCGAAACAGCCGTATCATCTAACTCGGAGGTGCAAGTTACCCCACAGCCTCAAAGACAGCTCAGGTTGGGATAAGAGGGGACTCTTAATTTGGAAGAGCAAAAAAATGCAGATGATGTGAGGTGTCCAGGTGTACGGCCAGAGCAGTGCTCCCCATGTCCTTGAAATCTTGTGGTTCTTACACGGCACATCAAATGTCTCCCCATGCCCACCAGATGAAATCTTTTGATTTTATATTCTTCCCTTTCAAGGCCCAGATTGATCCTATTCCATTCTACCTTGGTGTTAGTTCCAACAGGAGAAAGCTATGGTTACAAGGGAGACAGATCAAGACCATCATCTTTGCAACTGAAAACCAAACATTTTCCTTAGTCCCTACAATCACGAAAATCAGCATCTGCATCCATTTTAGTGTCCTCTGTGAGCTTTTACAAAACATGTGTGCAGTGTTTGCTGAGGTACAACTGCCTCCTTCATTCCCCTGCTATTCCTGCCTGCCTCCTCTTTCCCCTCTCCCTTTTTTACGCTTTCTCACCAGGATTCTGAGGCCTGAGGGACACAGCTGCCATCGTGCCTTCAAGAATTTCTGCTCCCAAAGGTTTTCTGTTCCTCTACTGCAACTTGGGCACGTAGAGCTGCACAAACACATTCCTGCAGGCTGTGTTAGGAACCTGTCCCACAGCAAGCTCAAGGGGCTCAGACGGGGCTGGAGCTCACCGTTATGGATTTCCCCATAACCCAGCTAACGAATTGCTCCCAATGACTGTATTTTCACTTTTGTTTCAGAGAAGTACAAGGTCAGGACACTTTTGGAAGAGCTGCCCTTTCTAGCTGAGGGGCAATAGTGAATTACAACTAAACTACCTGTACACCTAGCACTCTCCACTGTATTTTCATGTGGGCTCTCCTGTCATTTTCAGTACTTATCATTGTGTAGTGCTGACATTGTTCAAATTTTGAAAGTTGAGGCCCTATTTTCCTACGTTTCCCCCCCCCCCTTTTTTTTTAATCACCAAAACATTACTTATTAGATGTAATTCCTTCTTTTCTGTGCAAAGCTTTAATCACACCAGGAACAATGTGTGCAGTGACACTGCTTGAGGATGGTTTCACTGGTACTGGCACTCCCAGGGGAGAACAGAGGTGTTTGCGCATTTAGTTTCTGATTAGGAAAGCAAGGATTGTCCAATAGCAAGGGACAACTGCCTTCAGAAATACAGAAGGGGAAAACACCCGAAGTGTGGTGACACATCTTGCAGCCGTATCCAAGGATGAGTTGCGCTGTCATCCTTTATGGAGGTCTGATGCTTCACTGCTGTCCTTAAGATGGAAGAGCAAATATAAAAAGGGCAGAGAGCTCTCCACTGTGCCTCTTTCTGCAGCAAGAAAGCTATTTCCTGTGTAAGGGGAAATTTAATGCCAAAAAGGTAGTATCACAAATTTCAGTCTGCCACCACCTAGTCCAAGCAGAGTGTCAGGATGAATTTAAGAGAAAAATTTGGCTTTCCACGCTTCATATACCACTCCCCCCCACCAGCGTGATGTGTGTCAGATTAAAAAGGAGCTCTGGATGTGATCAGAGCTGCAGTACTCCCGGGAGTACCCTACCCCCCTCAGCCTGGGTCTGCGTGGAGGCTGAACCATGGAGGGATAAACAGGGGTGACAAGAGCTGCACTAGCACAAGACAGCACACACTTGAAGTTAAAAAAGCACCCCAAATCATCAATGCACTGCTCGGGCGCCAATGAGGCAGAGGGATTTGAAAAGTCAGCACAGGGTGAGCTTGCCGTGGGTGGAGAGGGCTGCCGTGCACAGGCAGGGTGTGAGGGTGAGATCTCCCAGGATGCCCAAGCAGCCCCTCTCAACGGCTGTCAAGAGCGCTCACGGACATGTTTTGAGCCCGGAGCGCAAACTTGAGCCCACCTCAGATGGTATTAAGGGCACTTACTGTGGTTTTTTTCAGGCCCAGAGCACACCACCAGACCACCTCAGCTGGTATTAAGGGCACTCATAACATTTTTTTGTGCCCAGAGCGTACTGTGAGCCCATCTCAAGCAGTATTAAGGGTACCCGTGGTGGTGTTTCCCGCCCAGAGCCCACTGTGAGCCCACCTCAGCCACCATGAAGGGCACCTGCAGCGTTTTTTCAGGCCCAGAGCTCACCATGCACCTGCCTCAGCCATTACTAAGGGCACCCAAAGCACTTTTTTGGGCCTGGAGCATGCCACGTGCCTGCTTCAGCTGGAATTAAGGGCATTCATGGTGTTTTTTTTGGGCTGGAGCACACTGTGAGCCCAGTTCAGCTGGTATTGAGGCCACTCATGATGTTTTTTCAGGCGTGCATTTCACCATACACCTGCCTCAAACAGCATTAAGGCCACTCACAGTGTTTTTGTGGGCCTGGAGCTCACTGCGCACCTGCCTTAGCTGGTGTTAATGGCACTCAAGGCGTTTTTTTGGTCTCAGATTGCACCGTGTGCCCACCTCAACTGGTATCAAGGGCACTTCTGTTTTTTCAGGAGTGAAGCACACCACCAGCTTGCGCCAGTTGGTATCAAAGGTACTCACAAGTGTTTTTTCAGGCCCGGAGCACACCGTGAGCCCACCGCAGCAGTATTAAATGTCACTCATGGTGATTTTTCAGGCCCAGAGCACACCGCGCGCCTACCTCAGCTGGTATCAAGGGCACCCATGGTGCTTTTTTGGGCCCAGAGCACACCATGTGCCCCCTCAGCCAGTATTAATGGCACGGTGTTTTTTCAGGTCTGGAGCACACCATGCACGAATCTCAGCTGGTATTAAGGGCACTCAAGACATTTTTGTGGGCCTGGATCGCATGATGTGCCATCCTCAGCCACCACTGAGGGCACTTACGGTGTTTTTTCAGGCCTGGAGCTCACCTGCAGCCCACCTCAACTGCTGTCGAGGGCAGTCATGGCGATTTTTTGGGCCTGGAGCGCACTGTGCACCCACCTCAGCTGGCATTAAAGGCCCTCATGATGTTTTGTCAGGCTCGGAGCTCACCACATGCCCGCCTCAGCCGGTATTAATGGCACTCAAGGTGTTTTTTCGGTCCTGGGGCACACCGTGAGCCCAGCTCAGCCGGCATTAAGGCCACTCACGGTGGTTTTGTGGGCCCGGAGCTCACCGTGCGCCCGCCTCAGCCGGTATTAATGGCACTTACGGCGTTTTTTCGGGCTCGGATCGCACCATGCCGCCGCCTCAGCCCGGCTCCCTCGGCGGGAACGCGTGAGGCGATGGCGCGAGGCGGGCT
>VXBH01008594.1:271896-292302 GCA_013400035.1 Rynchops niger | reverse complement strand
GATTCTGTGATTCTGTGACACCTAAATAACTTTAGAATCTACCTTAAAGTGACTTACCTGCTACTTCCTTAGAGGTCAGAGGGCCCTAAAGGGGGAAGTTTTCCAAGGCTGCTTTTAAACTCTGTCTTGTATATATTATATATATTAGACTTAGGCTAATCCTTCTGGGTTGGTGTCTCTTTTGTACGCATGGATCGTCTCATTGCAGTAAATACAGCATTAACGGAGCAACCAGGCTCCTCTCTTGGCCACCAGTCAATCTGCTCAGGACCTCCTCTGTGGTGGCTTGTTTTGGGAAGGGTCTGCCTTCCTGGGCTTGCTTGGTCACTGGCATCATCGCGTTTTGCATCTTCCATGTCTTTCCGTGCTCCACTGTTGTAAAGCTCTCCACTGCTGCTTTCTGTATACTTTTGGGGAACTTCTCACTCTCAGTAATACCTTTGTCTGCGTGTAGATTGGTATTTTCCACATAGACATATACAATATGATTCTCTTCCATGGAAATGATCATATTGCAATCCAGGCTGGCAACGGCAACCTAAAATGAATGATATCAATTTACCAAAAGGAGTCTGCAGCCAGCAAAGTCCCTGGCCACATGGAAGTAAAGGGCCAGAAAGCCACACCTCTTCATTAGTGTGTCGCCTCTGTGAGGACGTATTTTACTGGAAGAAGCATACTTTTATGAAGCAGCTTAATACATTTGCAAGAAAAGTCAGAAGAATATATTATTTTATGGTGTTTAGTTACGTAAACAATAGCACAGTCAGACTGTTAAATAAAATAAACCAAGGAAGGTGGACTATAGTTACATTCTGGGAATCACCAGTACTGACAGTCAGGAAAGAAGGAACGTGCTCTGACTTGTTTCCTATTCCAGCAATCAACACACGTCTTCCACACCACAGGGAATAAGAGGAGTTTACTTAACCAGTGCAACTCCAGCACGTGGATGAGGGGTGCAACATCGTGGACCTGTTGGTGCCGTTCCTAGGGCATTCCTAGCATGGGAATATGGCCCTGCACCTCACTGAGCCGTGAAGATGTGCCTGTGGAGAAGTCCGGGGTGCTGCTCCTCGCTCACTCCGTGCAGGCTGAGCTGCTTTATCCTTGTTGTCCCTTTGCTTCTCGCACAACTCGGGTGTCCCGCTCACAGCTGAAGTAAAGAAACATTTTGAAAATGCAAAATGACTTCAATACACTTGAGAACAAACCGAACAAAAGCGCTGTCTAAGCCAGGCCGCCATTCTCCCGCCCCGCGAGGTGCTGAGCTACAGCACGTGAAAGAGGAATGATCAAAGTGTCTGAAGTGTTAAAAAAGAGCCCTTTGGTGGGCTGGCCATACCAGACCGCTGTGTCTATGTACTGAGTTAGTCCTCTGGTATTGCTGAAGAGCAAATAACTGCAAAGTAATGATTAAAAATACAGTTGCCTTTGATCACGGTCTGCTGGACGACACCAGATCTCATATTTATCTTTCTTGCTCTGTCCAGAGACTTCTATCTGCTACGTTACTTTTTTTTCCCAGGCCACATTACTTTTTTCTAGCCGTGACCACTACTGCAGGAACATTTTTTAGTTTGAACATCTCTGCATTGTTTCTGTCTTTTTAATCTTGCAAATGCCTCTCTCTCTCATTTTGTGCTGTTGTATTATGCATGAAGTAGATTTGTGCTTCCATCGGGGGACAATACCTGGTTCCAATGTTGACTGCAAGAAGTCAAGCCGCGCACTGGGCATTGCAAGCACTGGAAGTCAAAGGAATGGCGGCCCGTCCACCCTCTATGCCTGTTCTGCATAGAGACACAGAGACAGCTTCTGTCACACCTGGCTTATCTGTGGGCGGGTTGTGCAGTAATTGGGGGTGCACAAACCTGACGCGGATGCTGGGAGAGCAGATTGGGTTCAGGAGCAGCACGGCCACATTCCCACCATGCTGACTCCCAGATCTCCCTGGTCGGCAAGTGAGGCATCCCTGCTCTCTGCAGCAGCATCCCTTCGTTCGTTAAGCCTCTGTTGTAATCCTCATCTCGTAATTTATATATGGCTTGTACTAGAATTGTTTTATTTTTTTCCGGGTTGTTTCTTTCCCTGATTGCCGTGGATGTCGACTGTGCTACGTTTAAAATGAAACAGCTCTTATGATTGTGCCTTGCTCCAGCAGGAAGATGCCTGTTTTATAGAATCATAGAATCGTCTAGGTTGGAAGGGACCTGTAGATCATCGAGTCCAACAATTAACCTAACACTGCCAAGCCCACCACTAAACCATGTCGCTAAGCACCATGTCTACCCGTCTTTTAAATACCTCCAGGGATGGCGAGTCAACCACTTCTCTGGGCAGCCTGTTGCAATGCTTGATAACCCCTTCAGTGAAGAAATTTTTCCTGATATCCATCCTAAACCTCTCCTGGTCCAACTTGAGGCCATCCTTTCTTGTCCTATTGCCTGTTACTTGGGAGAAGAGACCGACCCCCCACCTCGCTACAACCTTTTTACAGCAGTAGTCCGCTACCTTTCCCTACTGTCCTTACGAAGCCTGGGACAGAGAGACTCCATCCACACCCGAGGCAGCGCGGCCGGTACCTGCTCCCCGGGCTCGGAGTCCCTCCTCCGGGCAGCTCCCTTCTCCCCCCACTGCCAGAAACCCCCACCGCGGCCCTGCTGCCGCCTGCTTTCAGGCTCCGGGGAGGCTGAGGAGGATGGGCTCACCTTGATTTGTAATCCCGACCTTGAGCTGGGCACGTCTGTGTCACTGCAAGGCGCCCGGAGCACCGCGGGCAGGTCCCCTACCGGCGGCCGCCAGCGAGGGGAGCTCCTGGTTCGGGCAGGAACCGAGAGACGGGGCAGGCCCGGCACCGCCGCGGGAGGGAGGGAGCCGGGGAGGACGCTGGAAAATGACATTAAATCCATTTGTTGGAGCGAGTCCAGAGGAGGGCCACAAAGATGATCAGAGGGCTGGAGCACCTCTGCTGTGAGGGCGGGCTGAGAGAGCTGGGGTTGTTCAGCCTGGAACAGAGAAGGCTCCGGGGAGACATTATTGTGGCCTTCCAGTACCTGAAGGGGGCCTACGGGAGAGATGGGGAGGGGCTCTTTATCAGGGAATAGCGATAGGACGAAGGATAACGGTTATAAACTGAAAGAGGGGAGATTTAGATTAGATATTAGGAAGAAATTCTTTCCTGTGAGGGTGGTGAGACACTGGAACAGGCTGCCCAGAGAAGTTGTGGATGCCCCATCCCTGGAAGTGTTCAAGGCCAGGCTGGATGGGGCTTTGAGCAGCCTGGTCTAGTGGGAGGTGTCCCTGCTCATGGCAGGGGGGTTGGAACGAGATGATCTTTAAGGTCCCTTCCAACTCTAACCATTCTATGATTCTATGATTCTAAATCCTCCTGTGGCCTGGAAAAGGAAGGGGAAAGACCCTACAAGTACAGCAGACTCCAGGGTGACACTTGGGGTGCTTCTGAGTTCCTCAAATGCCTGTAGACAGCGACTGCCCCTCTCTACCAAGAGAAATTGTGGAATGTTTTACGAAGTGGGGGTCTGCCTTGCTATCGTAGCCCCTCTTTGCTCTGCTTCACTGCTGTTAATTGCTTTTTCCCAGTCAGCAGAAACTTACAGAAGTGTCTCTAAGCTCTGGTTGCTTCAAATGCTTTGCTGTCAGCTCTGTGTATTGCAGCTGTTAAAGTTCTGTGAGACCTGACATAACAGTTTCCCCTGGGATGAAACCCTGAGCAGCCTTTCGGGGTTTGGTGCAGCCTGGGAATCAGAGTGTTCATTTTATGAAAAGCTCAAATATTTTTTTTCTGGGATGGGAAAGTGTTTTGGTTTAGGGTGTTGCAATCAAAGTTACAAATCATAGAAATGCAATAACAGGTACAACATCATAGTAATCAACACCACCGATGGTAAACATGTTTTCTGCTTGTATAACAAAATTTGTCTCTTTGTTTTCAGCAGAGATTCCTGTGTGAGCGTGATGAGCCAGAGCTGACCTGCCACTCTAACAAGGTTTGCAAATCTTCCTCTGAATCCGGTTTGAATTTAGAACAGGCCAGAAGGAAACTATGACTAAATCTAGGTTGAATAAAATATCCACATGCTTGGAAAGTATATGAAAACAAATATTCTAGAGTAGGCCAAGAGCTGGAAAAAGTGAGATTTGGGGTGATTTTCATTCAAACCTGAAAGCCAATGAAGAACTCATAGTTTATGAACCCTTTTCGTTGAGAATTGATGAAATGAGCACATGGGCAGCAGTGAAGAAACAAACAAATTACAATGAAAAATGAGCAAATGGAGACTGTAAATTAAACCCAGCTTTGTGAAACTCTAGGCCCACCTTCTTTCTCTGACCATGCTTCCCCGTTCAAGTCTACCTGAATACCCTAGAGAAACAGGTTAATTTTGATGTTAGCATTAAGAACCCTGTTCTCTCCCTTGTGTAGCACAGGAAAAGTAATGAGGGCTTAACAAGGGCTGTGAAAAATTGATATAAGACATAAATGCTTTTAAAATAAAATATTTTGAAAGTTTCCTGTTTATAAGCCTATCCCACAGAACATTATCTTGATGTTCTGCTTGTACCCAGAACTCCACTGGCTCCTGGTGTCCAGCTGTGGAAGGAAATACTATTTTTTCCATTGATGAGCTGGAAAGATGTCTCAAAAGCCCTTCTTTGGGGAGACGGCTTTTGTGCTTTTTAAAAGGAAATCTCACTTTAAAAACCAAAGTATTGAGTCTCTGGCCATTTTACGCATGAGAGCAGCCTTGAGACCAGAAACCAGATGATAAGGTGAAACAGCATGTGTAACTTGACTCAACTTCTCCAACTGAAAGCGGGGATAAGGGAAAGCATAATTATTTTCCAAATGCTCCACACAAAACTGTAATCTGACCTGTGGCTCTGGAGTGATAACAGTGAAAAGGAGGGGATTGCAAATGGTAGGGGGAATAAATAAAAAACTGTTTTGCAGTCCCTGTAGATATTCACATTTTAGAGGCAGTCTTCTTGTGAGTGTCTCATATTGCAGAATAGCAGCTGACAGACCATGCTCCCCCAAGACTGCAGCCCAAAAAGTATTCCCTGGGGCAGCTGACAGATCTAATAAAATGTTTTTTTCCCTTTTCTGCCTCTTGTACGGATTTCAAGGATGAGAAAAGGACAAGTGCCCACTTTTCCCCCTGGGAGTTTTGAAGCCCTTTTCCCACCAGGGAACCACTCACACAGGAGTCTGGGTTCCCTGCTGCAAGTTGGGGGTCCCACTGCTCCCACACCCGCCTTGGCTAGGGCAGGCAGCGCAGGCACCAGAACAGATGCTGCTCACTTGTGCGTTGCCGTCAGGAAGACTTGGTCTCCTCTTCATTAGCAACCCGGTGGCGCAAAAAAAAAAATTTAATTGCTCCGCCAGGAATCTCTGGAGCTCCTCGGGAGCTGTTATTAACCCTCTAGCAGTCATTACCCAGCTGCACTTGGTCGTGAGCCCCTGCTGGCATGAGCAGAGGGAAGGGGCGTATTCCCTCTGTATTTACTCTGCCGGCTGGTGTAGCTGTCCCTGGAGAGCTATAAGGAAAGAGTAAAATTTTAGGCAGATGCAGGAGGGTAAGCAGAAAAGCAGCCCCGCGTCAGGAAGCCACTAATAACTTTTGCAGAGCTGTTTGGAGCAGCACGCACCCTTCCACTCCGAAACCCCAAACACAGGACTTTTTTTTGTTGATGGGAAATGTAAAGTACTGTGGTAGGCTTCCTACGTTAATATTTTATATTTGTTTCTGTAGGCAAAATGAGAGAAATTTGATATTGGCTGAAAAATGTTCATTGTCTGTTTTATTTTCATGACACTTTCAGGCCTGCAGAAGTAATGATAAATAAATGTATGAGACATTTCAAGGTGTCTCTGAATGGCTAGATGAAAACTGTATCTTCATCATATGTAGATAAATACAAGAAAATATTGGAAAAAATCTTTAAGACTAATATGTTTCTGGTCCCAAAATATCGCCATTTCCCCCCATGGCAATGGTTTAATTGCAAAGGTTTTTCCAAAAATCCCATTGGAATCTGAAAATTGCAAGAAGTTGAGGCTCTGCAAGTTAAGTAACCTAAAACTTTAATTCATAAAACCACTAAATGTGAAAATAGGCTTGAACTATTCAGCTTGATCTCTCTCTTGTAGCTAACTTTAATTTTCTTTGGCCTTTGGCCAGAGCTAAAGTGATGTTTAAATAAATCTTTTTTTGCGAGAGCAAATACAGTAACTGTGGCTAAACTTCAAAGAACTGCCAGGAGGTGATAAATGGTCAACAGATGGGCTCAAATTTGGACCATCTCATAGAAAATCAGTCACATCCAGTGGACAAATGCTTCCCCTCTGTTTTTGCACATGACTATAAGCAGTAAACCAAGATACGCACCATATTTTCTGCTGCGCACATTTAGTCCTTGGGTTGGTATCGGCTTTATTGCACAGTGAATCATATGAACTCCAGACTCTGCACTCTTCTGACTTTGTCTAATAACTTTGAGTGTTGTGGGTCTGTGTCACTGTTCTAATTTTTCCTACAAGGATTGCACTGTTATCTGTAAGAGTGTTTCTAATTAATCCAAAGACTTTATGTATATAGAGATAATAATTCTAGAGGCTGTCTTCCTTCCGCTGTTTTTCTCACAATAGATATAAAGATTAGGAATCATATCCATTGGGGTTAGCAGTGTAATGGGGCATGCGGAGCGGCATCTCTTGCGATAAAGGGATTGTGTTGCAATTATATTAGCAGGCATTTTAGGATCATGTAGAGTGCGTGCCTATCCGTAAAGAGTACAGCCCTCTGCATGTAGTTCCCTGAATGACTCATCTAGCCCGTTTTAATATACAGGGGATGAATGCTGAAGGAACTATTATTATAAGAAGTTCAAAACCAGAAAGTACCTGGGCAAAAGAGATTTTTTCCACCCCATCGCCAGCTCGCTACCAGAAACGATGAGATCAAGTATTCAGGGCACATGCAGATAAAGATTTTTATAATACACTTATCAACAATTCAGGGACTCACAGAGCAACAAAAATCAGGATGCTGGTATCTCTCAGCTTCTTGAACTGGAGGTAGCTAACGTTAATCACAAAAGAAGTGTATGTAAGGAGACCAGAATGAGGGACATTCTGTGACATGAACGCAGAATGATTCGTGCCAGGTCCCAGGCAGGTTTCAAATGGCTGCCAAGCTGCCCATTTACTAGGTGAGCAGGAGAAATCCAAGGAAAGCAAGGAGATCACCAGCCTTCCAGTTGTTGCAGAGAATTAGGTTGCAACATCTTCCTTGGCTGACGAAGTTAATACTGGCACCAAGTAGAGGTGGACCTGCTCTACTGAAGAAGCTCTAAGAGAAACCATTTTCAGAGTAAGACGTAGCTATGCAGCAGCAAAGTGGTTGTGACTGAAAAGCTTTAAATACCAAATAGTTTGCAAATGCACTTTGGCAATGGATCTCCATTTAATTGTGCTGCAGGGAAAGGACAGAAAAAAAAAAAAAAGAAAGAAAATGTTACAAAGCCACTTATATGGCAGGATTTCAAAGTTCGCAAATTTGCCTGGAGCTTGAAATGCACTTCCAGCACAATATTCTCTGGTCAGTCTTGCACATATTTCACTCTTACATCATATCTCCTTGATGCCTTCTACCTCCATGGGCAGGCTGCAAAGACAGAGATCACAGTGTAGAAAAGGCAGGGAGAGGACAATGCCCGTGTGCCCGGACCCTACCGGAGCTGTTCTCTGAGGCTGTATTCAGATTTGGCAGCCCTACACCTGCCTGCTCAAGTTGTGATCCCGTTGAATGAATATTTAGTTCCTCGTGAACTCTAAGTCTACCATTATAAAAAGCTGGCTGTTAATTAGGTGTCTATGCAGCTCACCCTGTAAGTGCTCTTCACACACTCCCCGAATACAACATGTTGAATAGTCACAGAACCACAGACTGATTTCGGTTGGAAGGGACCTTAAAGATCATCTAGTTCCAACCCCCCCTGCCATGGGCAGGGACACCTCCCACTAGACCCGGCTGCTCAAAGCCCCATCCAGCCTGGCCTTGAACACTTCCAGGGATGGGGCATCCACAATGTCTCTGGGCAGCCTGTGCCAGCGCCTCACCACCCTCAGGGTAAAGAATTTCTTCCTAATATCTAATCTAAATCTCCCCTCTTTCCATCTATAACTGTTACCCCTCATCCTATCACTCCACTCCCTGATAAAGAGTCCCTCCCCGTCTTTCCCGTAGGCCCCCTCTAGATACTGGAAGGCTGCTAACATATAGTCTTTCTTCCTTGAAGTATTTTGGGATTTTTAAGAGGTGTCTTTCCCAGATAATTGCTTCTCCTAGGTAAAATTACTTGAATTCCCAAATCAATTTGACATTATAAGCTTGTTTGAAGAACTTGTGCTGAGAAGGGACTGAAATTATAGAGCTTTCTGAATTGTACAGTTGGTTTCTGTTTGCTCATTACTTCAAAGTTATTTTCAGTGAAATAATGTTATGCTTGTATCTTGACACTTGGAAGGAAAAACTAAAAAACAAATAAGGCATTGCTGTGTTTGCTAGAGATTGTGAATATCAATATTGCTTTCAGCAGTTTTCACTGATCTATGCAAATAACCGTGTGGTTGATTGGCTAGTCTGAGCTTGCATTTGGAATACTGATCTATTAGTTATACACATGATTTGGAGATGCTGTGCTCTGAAAATTAATGTTATTGAGCAATTTTAGCGAGCAGATTCAAATGTTAAAATGCCTACCCTTGCCACAGCTCTGTGTTCTCACAGCTTGCAATATCTGTACGGCTCAGTGCTTTCAGCGTTAAATAAGGTAAATACAGATTGCTTGTCTCTGACACTGATGACTGTTGTCAGTGGCTTTCCCTTGCCATTGTCCAGCGTGAAGAAGTTAATCTTCCTTCATATGGGTCATTAAACTCCTGAAATCACTTCAGCTTCTGTGTATTGGTATACAGCTCTTTCAGAACCTATGGAAAGGATTGCCTTCTTCTCAGGTCCACATCCTTTATCTGGACATGCAGCTGAAGACCTAACCATGTTTTTGGACATCATATGCTTGCTAATATTAAATGTTTGTAGCTCTGTGAGCCCTCAAGACAATCTAGCAGTGATGCAGCCCTAACCCTTCCTGGAGCTACGTCCAGAGATCATCCAGATGTCAACGTTTGCCTTCTTAGGAGACACTTCTCCTCTGGTGATAGCACCCAACCAACTGTAGGGAGACCTGTTCTCCTGAGAGGCTTTCACCAGCTATGTCCCTTCAACTGCTCCCAGACCAATGGCTTGAGCTCTGCCACTGATTTTTCAGGGTAAAGCTCGGAAAGCATGAGATAGGGACATAGGATGGAGGATGGAAAATTGGACAAGTAGGTTGCTATGTAAAAATACCCTTGAGAACTTCTTTAGAGCCTGTCACTGTCAAAAGTCAGTCCTTGGGTTGAAGAAAAGCTGTGCATCTACAGGTAGACACTGGAAACTTGTGCAGTGTCACTTTGCTTCGTGTCATTGATAATTTGCCATTGATAAATTGCTGGCTTCAGGGGTGACTTTGGTCCTAACGGATCTGAACCGGTAACAATAGTACAATACAGAACTGTTTAAATTGCAGAATTTTTTAAACCAAATCTGTCATCAGACCTCCAAATGGTCTGTTGTTGTTCTACAACCGTGCTGGCAATCTGTGTGCTGGAGGAGTTCAAACACGAAACTGTAGAGCCAGAAACATGTCACAGTTTTTAAAAAATGCACACAAAGAATCAAATTATGATTCTGGAGGGGAAACACTAAATTTGTGAGCATCTGTAGATGATGCTCATGTCTCTCAGGTCTTAGAATAGTCAAGGGCTAGGGCGGGTGTCTCAAGGAGGTTGTGCAGTCTCCATCACTGGAGGTTTTCAAGACCCATCTCAACAAAGCTGTGGACAATCTCACAGCTGAATCTCCCAGCAGGCCCCGCTTTGGGACGGAGGTTCAACAAGAGACTTTCCAGATCTCTTCCAACCTGAATTATTTTGTGATTCTGTGATTCTCATTGTAGATCCAAATTGCCATTCAGATGTGCTTTACTCTGCACTGGTAGTAAACTAATTAATAGAAATTGTTGGCTGGACTGGCATTATGATACCCTGAGATGGAAAAGAGTATGCAAATTTCTACAAACATAAGGTTAATTAGAATTAATGGCCAATAGAGAGATCACAATAAAATGATGGGACACTTGTCCTCTCTCTAGCACCAGCAACCTTATCTTACAACAATATATGACCGATTTCTGAAGTCCTTCACTTACATATA
The DNA here is from genome assembly GCA_013400035.1 of Rynchops niger. NCBI lineage: Eukaryota > Metazoa > Chordata > Aves > Charadriiformes > Laridae > Rynchops > Rynchops niger. The sequence continues at coordinate 281,959 of VXBH01008594.1, read as the reverse complement.
GCCTTAATTTTTTCCAAGACCAGTAATGACTTTCTTGGTAATTGAATATTGTTCGAAGTGCATAAAAGCAATCCAACAAAACTAATAACCACTCTTTTATTTTACTTCAGACATTCAAACCAATCACAGTAGCTTAAAAGGCTGATCTTACACTGCTGCACACAATTGAGACTCATTAGAGAGAAGTGTGATTGTAAACCACAAATGAAGTAGAGCTAGATTTAGAAATTCTGCTGGTGGTGCATCGTTTTAAATAGTAATTCTCTATGTTGTAAGGAAAATTTAGAAAGCAGTGTTCTGTGCAGCAAAAGCGGTACTAAGATTTTGTGAAGAGCAAAACATTAATGGGAAAGAGAGGAAAAAGAGAAAAAATCAAAGGAACAACACAGAATAAGAAGACAAGAAGTTCTATAAGAGAGAAGAAATACAAACCAAAGTGTTCTGATTCTTATGGTGTGGGTAGCGTGCAGCGGTGATGCTTACAGACTGGGAAAATCTCCCAGATACCGATGGTTTGGTAAAGGGAGCGGTACCAAATTACCAAGCTGGCCAGCAAAATAGGGGTGTTTTGTCACAGACGTTGGGTGAGGTTTTTTTTCTTGGAAACCAGGAAAGAATGGAAATGTAATCACATTCTCAAGGTTCATTTTTCATCTGTTGCCGAGAATGTTTTTGTCTCAGGCTATTAGCAGTGCTTGACAGTCACTCATCTGTGAGAGCCTCCAGCAGGGTTTCCTCAGCTCATGTTTACTTAGTACTTCAGAAAAGCCAGTGGCTGCAAGAACAGGACCCACCGGCATGGACAAAATCAGCTTTCCCTTTGCAAACCATTACATTGCGGCTGGGTTTGCATTAAGGTTCTACAGGAAATAATTTTCTTTGTCTGCTGGACTGATCTTTGATAGTTTTGAAGAAAGCACTATTGAAAATAAAAATTATTTAAAATAAATTTAATTTGTATTTGCAGTCTTCCTGGATGTTTTCCAATGTGGTAAGAGAATAATTCTTTATGGGCCAACATTCAGAATTTTTTTATTTAAAAATTCATAACACGGGTAAAAAAAAACCCAACCGTTCTTTCAAATGGGAAGGGGTCCAACTTAAAACATATGGGCTACTTCAGTTTAGCCGAGACAGCCGTGAGAGGTACTACACAGAAAAGTTTTGACACAAGAAAATAAGAACTGATGAAAAATCCAGGCTTAAAAATAAAAGTTAAAAGAACTAATATTTAAAATACAAAACAACTGGGAGATGTGAGGTACAATATCTTAAATCTAAAACGGTGATACTTTTGAAAGGACACAAGCATGTGGAAGATTTTTGACAAATGACTTCACGCAGGAAGCTTGAATCTTGCATCTCTCCAGCTCCCACAGCTCTGCTGTGATTTATGGAAAGCAACAGTAATCATCATCAGAGTCAGGGGAAAAAAAAGAGCTAGAGAATGTGAGAATGTTTCCCCTTATCGATTTGCATATTCTGAATAAATTTGTATCACATATGCCTGTCAAATTTACAAGCATATATAAAATCTTCGTACAGTTTCCACACAGAGATTGAGCAGTGACAAAGTGTGGAAGAGATTCAAAGTAGCTGGTGTGAAACAGTACAAAGATTTTTAATAGAAACGTTTTTAGCCTATTTGGATAATGATTTGTTTCCAACATCCATTTAAAATGACTGGAGCACTAAACGAAAAATACTGTAGATGAGAAGCTGAGTGCGCGGAACGGGCCATGCTGTACACTCAACAGTGCTACAGCCTATGCTTTGCACAACAAAAATGGCCCGTATGTCGCTTGTTTCTGCCATATAACATCATATCTCAGCTTTTTAAGGTCTTAGAAACTGAGCTCCTGGGGATACCATTTACTTTTTTGACAGCACGTAGAGCGGTAAATTTCTATATATATTTCTAAGACTAAATAAGCCGTGCCAAATATCATGGTTTAATGTCTTGTCTCAAACCCTGATGAGCAACATCAGCATGCAGGAACGGTGTTTCGAAGTGAAAATCTGTAGGTGGAAAGTAAACAAGAATAGGGATTTTAAGAACAGCACAAGAAGAGGAGCGAGGGAGCAGATGATCAACGTGCGTCGGCATCCAAGTGATGTGATGTGCTGCGTACTGGGAGAAGTGGTAGAAAGTACAAATGCGTAATGAGGCACGGGGACGGCACTAAGGCTGCATAAGCACAGCCTTGACTTAGTAGCACTCTTATGTGCTAGGTAAGTAATTTTCTTTTTTGTTGTTTTCATTAGGAGGCAGGGCTTTTTCATTATGCGCAGTTGTGTATAACGTCATCTGGGTTTTAACAGAGCCTTGATGACCTCAAGCTCTTGAGACGAAAAAATAATTAATGTTATTTCCATACAGCCATCATCTAGAGATATATTTGAGAGAACTTTAAGCTAGCTAGTTCAGGGCTGACTGAAAAACTCAGCCCAAACTGATTAGCTCAGTAAATAGCAGGTGAAAAAGTCCTGTGCTGAGAGCTTTGTGTTGGCAGAGCCGCACCATCACTGACGTGGGATTTAGCTAGTTAAATCTATGTTTTAAACATATAGACTCTGTGATAGGTGTTGTCAGGTTCACAACCAGAACCTTTATACCCAAAGCCAGGCTCCTGACTCGCTGTAAGGTTAAACAACAGCAGTGGCAAAATGTGACTCCTGATCTAGCAAACTAGAAGTTCCATCTAAACATGAGGAGGAACTTCTTTCCTTTGAGGGTGGCAGAGCACTGGAACAGGCTGCCCAGAGAGGTGGTGGAGTCTCCGTCTCTGGAGACATTTAAAACCCGCCTGGACGCGTTCCTGTGCAGCCTGCTCTGGGTGACCCTGCTCTGGCAGGGGGGTTGGACTAGATGATCTCCAGAGGTCCCTTCCAACCCCAGCCATTCTGTGATTCTGTGAAGACACTCATCAGCCAGGGTGACTGTAAGCTGCCAATGCAATGTATGTGTGAAAAAGGCCAATACAGTTCTGAAGTTTGTTAGTTGAGTGTTTTTTCCATCAGAGACAGAAATGTGTCACAGTATGTGGGTAACGGTCTCTAATGAAACTACCTCTGGAGTACTGTGTATGTACACAGACCACCAATGGTGCAGAAAGATAACTTCAAGCAGGACCGTGTACAGTTGGGCTTTGCTAAATTGATGAAAAAAAAGATTTTCCGTCATTGCCTGTCAGCAGGCAGACGGAAGAGGAGCAGGCTGGTCTCTCTCCTGTGGACTTGTTGGCAGTGAGGAAGCTGGGACCAGCGGTGGAGCCGAGCAGCTGTCCTGACCGGAGACCTCTGTCCATGGAGGAGTCAGTGATCCGCACAGCGGTTAAGCTGAGCATCCTCAGGCCTGTGCTGAGCTGTGCCAAGCTGTGCTGCGGGTACGGCCTGGCCTTCAGGCTGGGCTGTGCTGCACAATTCCTTTGTCTGCAGGGTAAACTTTGCCAACTAATTGCACGGAGGAGCCTGCAGGCTCGGTACCAGCAAATACACCACCTGCGCGGCCTTGCGTTATCCAACAGCGCAACGAGAAGTTCTCTTCCGGGCATCCTTTCAGTTTGACAGTAGAAATGATAAATAGAACTGTTTTCTTGTAAGGAAATCCTATGCTAGCTCAACTGACTGAAATGGAGGATCCTCTTCTCCTGACAGGGCCTGCGTGGTGTGCTGCACATGGGTCAGAGTCCTGTTTGATGCGACGCTGCTTGGGGTTCCCAGCGTATAAGGGGATGTAAGATTATCGGTACTATCTTCTTATAGTGTTAGCACTAACACATTACATTTTGATAGCAGACCTCGAGTCTGAGTGCGTTTCTTACTGGGATAAAAACGGACCAGCACCTCCCAACGCAAAACAAGCAGTAACCTTCAGCACTCCTTGTGAAAAACTCGCACCAACGTTGGTCCATTTCACACCTAATTTATTTCCCCCTACTTTTGCATGCTAAAATAAAATCTGAGAAATGCCTTTCTTATTTAACCTTTGTTTTCACATAGAGCAACAGGAGGGCTAGAAGCACAGACTGGCAGTGGGGGAAACGGCAACATCCTCCTCTTCATCCAACCCAGCCTCCACGTCACTGAGGAGAAACTCCCCGATCAGAGCTACAGGAAACTTTGGATGTAATTTCTATCTATACCAAGGAGAAAGTCACCTTGCACTTAGTCTTCCAAGTGCGAGGCCAGAGCCTCAAGCTGCAGTAGGCTGCTCCTAGTCCCTGCTCTTACAAGGGAACGTGCTCCATGTGAAATACATCATCCAAGAGTGATGCAGAGAATAAACAGAAACAGAGGTTGACTTTGCCTGGAGATTTAAGATATTCTCATGGGTGAAGATAAAGGAACACACATCTCCCTTGTCTTCAGTGGGTTATGAAGATGGTATTAGGGTATAATGGAGAGCAGCACATCTTTTTTCCAGGGGAAAAATGTCTTCTTTGGGAATCCATTCAGGAAATTTGACTTAAGTTCGAAAATAAATTCCACAAAACAACGCACATACTTGAAAACTCTGTTCTCCAAAAAATGTTTTGCTACTTTTATTTAGAACTCTACTCTAGTGAAAGAGATAGACTTAGATGCTGTGGAATTCGACAGGATGCTGTAGCTCTCAAAAATTCAATGGACAAACAGTCTAGAAATCTCTTTTTTCCACTCTGTCAGGTTCTAAATTGGTGTTCCAGCTTTCCCACTCAGAAAAACAAACTGGTCTCTCTAATTAGCAGAAGACAGAACTAACATTTCCAAAGAGTCTGTCTCCCAGGACCGATGTGACTAAGTACATGTGGATCCGCAGTGCTGCAGGGATTCTGAGACTTACAGAGCTCCAAGTGGTTTGAAACATTTATTTTGATATTCAAATAGGAGTTAAGTGGTTTAAAATTAGCTGTGGATATTATCTCATTTTAGAGCCAGATAATAGTATGTAAAATTTAAGTGCCAAAATCATGAAAGAACCCAAAAGCTTTTGCTGTCACACTCTATCTCCATTTTATTTACTGAGGGAACAGAGCCAGCACAGAGTTTGACAACTGTATTGGACTTGGTAGTGCCATTGTACCCAGAAAAAACACTGAAAATGTTGTTTGGATTTTTATATCCCACCTGTGATCTATACAAATTGTATTGCAATGAGAGCAGAGAAACAAGATGTTTAATTGTTTTGTTTCTCTACATCTTTCTGAATTTTTAAAAACCAATTTGCATGTAATTAAGTCTTTAAGATGGCAGTGCAAATAACCTACGGTGAAGGAGTGGATCAGGAGTCTGTAATAGGGTCCAGGAGTCCACCCACTGAGCCCCTACCTTCTCTGATGTATAATATAGTGTATTATAGCCCAGATTCTATAGCTCAGCGGCACTGCCATTGGTAGAATTTTGGGGGGAAGAGAAGGTTATATTAGGGTTCCTATTTTTCATTCTGCCTGTTGCAGGTTTGGCCAGTTTCCCGAGGCAAGACATAGTTTCTATGACTGCACAACTTTTTGCTGGCCATACTCTCTGTGCTCAGGAGCAAAGACCAAAAGCCCATATGGTTACTGTGGCTGAGCATCTGCTGGCGTTGGCGAGGAAGAAGTATGTGAACTTACTCCATGGTGTAGCATCAGGCAGGACGTAGTGGCTCCCCAGGGAACAAGTAGATAGTGGGGAGAATGAGGAGATTTCAGGTGGAATCAAGGCAGAGGAGAAGAGGATACTGATGAACCATTGTGCAGAAAAGCCTGTGACCCGCTCATCCTCATCCAGACCTTCTGCTGGTGGTTCTACCCATAAGGGGGAAGGCCTCAGCAGAGGAGAAGGATCTGGAAAGTTCTCAGTTGTGTCACATGGTGAGTGCAGTGGAAAGTGGTTGTAGGAGAATTGAGAGGATTAATATGTCTGTCAATGGAAAGGCACAAAATAAAGTGGAGTAATCACTTGCATTGAAAGTTAAATGTACAGTGTAGAGCAAAATCTGTATTTACAATGAAGTCACAGTGCATTACACATATTAGACCTCAGATGACTCTACCCCTCTACCGATACTGGTATTCTGCCCCTCTACTCTGCTCTGGTGAGACCCCACCTGGAGTGCTGTATCCAGCTCTGCAGTACTCAGCACAGGAAGGACATGGACCTGTTGGAGTGGGTCCAGAGGAGGGCCACGAAGATGATCCGAGGGCTGGAGCACCTTTCTTGTGAAGACAGGCTGAGAGAGCTGGGCTTGTTCAGCCTGGAGAAGGCTCCGGGTAGACCTCATAGCCCCTTCCAGTACCTGAAGGCGGCCTACAGGAAAGCTGGGGAGGGACTCTTTATTGGGGAGTGGAGTGATAGGGTGAGCGGTAATGGTTATAAACTGAAAGAGGGGAGATTTAGATTGGATTTTAGGAAGAAATTCTTCACGGTGAGGGTGGTGAGGCACTGGAACAGGTTGCCCAGGAAAGTTGTGGGTGCCCCATCCCTAGAAGTGTTCAAGGCCAGGCTGGATGGGGCTTTGAGCAGCCTGGTCTAGTGGGAGGTGTCCCTGCCCATGGCAGGGGGGTTGGAACTAGATGATCTTTAAGGTCCCTTCCAACCCGAACCATTCCATGATTCTATGACGGAAATGGTTCTGAAGTAATATTCAGCCACGCTGACTGTACGTTTCAGTGCCAAAATGCTGTGACCAAAATGAAAGAAGACAAGCCCATTTAATTATCCCTAGAGGTAATACTGTTCAATTTAGAAACAAAACGTTAGTTCTTAGAGCAGCTTGTTTAATGCCTCATGAGGTTATGTTCTTAATTTAATATTCTGTCTTAAATAAGATGACAAAAAAGTAACACTTTGTCCACAGAACAAAGAAAATACATTTTTATTGAATTCTAACACATTGTATGGCTTTATAGAGTTTTGCTGCTAACTCCTTCTCTAGATTGTCTGTCATTAAGCTGAAATATCAACATAACATACACTGCGGCTTGGCATTAAAAAAAAGAAATGAACCCATAAAATATTCATATTCTTGTACCGTTCATTTTCTTGTACCATGGCAAAGGTCAATTTTTTTCTGTCCTAAATCTGATTTAACTAAGGAAAAAAATCCTAGAAATAAGTTTGAATTGGAATGATGGTTGTTTAAGGAATTTAGCGAAGATACTGAAAAGGGAGAACTCTCATTTTGAAGCTGCTGTCATCGTGTCTTTGCACAGAGATAGCACAGGGTATCGGTATCTGTCTCTGTCTCTCTCCCTCTTCGATGCTATATTTATCACCCCCCTGGCCATAAAAGGTCTGGACTGGGGCTCTGACATTCCACTGACTGCAGGCATTATTTTTGTTCTGGACCTTGAAGTCCAGTCCTTTGCCCCTCGTCCTGACTACCTCCTTCTTTGCTGGCTTCCTCGTTGCTGTATTTTTCTGCTATTCATCCGCTTGAGGGCTATTTCATTTGCTGGCATTCATTTGGGCCCTGGTAAGTGTTCCTTTATGACAGAATATTTTATGCATTCAGTTATTTTTAATCTGAATCTGTAATGCCGAGTTGATAGTAGCTCCCTTTATTCTTCTCAGCTCAGCAGTTATTTGAGGGACTTGTGGACATGAGCCGAAGGCATCTGAGGGTTCAGCTGTGAAATAAAGTGAAGTAGTGCAAGGGCTCACTTATTGTCAACTCAGCTATCCTTGCGTATTGTCACAGTACTCTCAAATGAAGCATGGGTTATTAAGATACAGGAGGAATTTGTCACGTAACCTCCCTTGGGCTTAGAGAATGCGTAAATAATCTAAATACTTTTTAGTCGCATAGGATGTCTTGTGATCTGTAAAGTCATTGACTGAGCGGGAGGAAATGTTATATTTTTTTCCCTGCTTACGAGAGCTTCTGTTTTCTGTTCACTATTTGATGGAGTAGATCTTTAAAGAATTCCACAGAATGGTAAGCAGCTCAAGAGGTAATGCCAATAAAATAACTTTCTTTAATGTGTGGCTACAACCTATGAACGCGTACAAAACTGTCTCTCTCCTCAGCAGTAATTTTGAAAATTGAGTTCAGCAGCTGCTAACATATACCTCCAAAACCTGCATATTTATCTAACTATGGCCACTAATATGTTTAGGCCCAGCTCTGCAGTTATGAAATGCTACACAGATCGGAAGAGGGAGTGTTGTCCCCACACCGAAGGGGGCTGATTAATGGGCACAAACTAAGTAGGTGCCGGTAGCATGGATTTTATAAAACTTAAGAGGTGGGAGTCAATGTGATAATCAGACAGTGCTCCAAATAGGAGCAAAATCCTTACAAGCGTCAGAGTTTCTCGTCATCTCTGATGGTGTCACACCACTCTATCTGGTCAGACTAGTGTAACTAACTGAGCCTCACCTGTGAGCAATGCTTGATGTTTCAGAGGAAATATAAAACATAACTCATAGTGTGATAAAATACGTATAAAAGGAGTTTCCTCTTATATGACGTGAGTCAGAGTTGGACTTTGATTTGAACCGGGAGAGCTGACTTGGTGCTCAGCTCCTGCCTTATTGCTTTAGTTCTTACTCCTATCATAGACTCCTCCTCTTACTCCTGAGGGCAGTGAGGTCCAGACCTTTTATGTTTGGAAGGAAAAAAGGTTGCTTTTATAAATATTAAACATGCTGACTTTAGGTCTGCTGCTTATTCTTTTGCTGTGATGAGATGTAAATTAAATGCTTCATTTAACTTCCCCTTAATGGGCGACACGTGCAGTGCTTTATCCTTTCGGATCACCTTCCTTACTTTGAAGCCCGGAAGGCCGTGCAAATCCCTGAGCGACAGGACTGAATAGCTGCTAGCCTTGCGGCTGGTGTTTCGGTGATGAAGCCAGGCAACGCTGCACATAAAGCTGGTGAAGGCGAAGGCAGACAACTGTAGTACTCTACAGAAGGAAAACAGGACGTTCTCATGTTCTTTCCCTTTTGGTGTGCAAGACAATACTCATCTGTACGCCTTTGCTCAGCAGAGACCACAATGGCTTGCAAACCCTAAACCTAGCTCTGCGGAGCTGGGAGAGAAAGCAATGAAGAAAAATGGATAAGAAATCTGAAACTGGGGACATTAAGAGGAAATAGATACTAGTGGAAGCTAACGAAGTGAAATAAATAACAATGCAAACTATTGATAGGTATTAGAAACAAGAATACTAGATAGAATAATTGCATCCTTTAGACTTACATGAAAAAAAATAGCCAGCAGGAGAAATAAGGGAATTAAAAAGGAACATCAGTTTTTGCCATAGAAAGCAATGAGAGAACGCTCTTTCCCATTCTTTCCCCTTCCTTAGATAAAAATAAAGTAAATGTATAAACTGGTCTCCTTGAAGTCACAGTTTCATTGTGGTCAGGTTATCAGCAATTTCTTTTACATACTTAAAGACTTCTGAATGACTTTCTCTCTACGAACCAGCAATCTGTTCTGTTATCACCCAAAGAGCAGTTCCCTTGAGAGAGCCCTGGAATATAAGGTTGAAACGTTGATTTTTGGTTGGTTTTTTTTTTTTCATAATCTGTCTTAGTTGGGGTAAGTACTTGAGCAGTTACCAAAGAGAATAGTTTGCAATTTGTTGACTCGCTATCAGAACCAAATACTAAAGAAAAAGCCAAGGACTGAAATCTAGGAAGCATAAAGACCAGGGGGAAAATATCTTGATTTTCATGAAACCAAGATTACACTGCTGCTCTGTATTTTGTGTCAAAACATCAGATCATTGTTCATTAACATGAACAAAACCAGAAGGAGAACAAGTCTTCTATTGTTGTGATTTATATTAAAAAAACAAAATAACAAACACCTCTCATCATTGTTTTTTGGATCTTCTTTAAATTCCTCTAAACATTTCCCCAGTGTAGCTCATTTCTATTCATAATCATGTACCTTTTCAGGAACAATCCTAGCCATGTTGTAAGCCTGATCAACAGGAATAAGGGAAAGAAAGCTTATCCTAGGGATTAGTAGAGGCAAGCTTGCTTGTCAAAGAAGAAAAGGTCAGTTTTAACGAGAGCAAAATAAACCAATAACAAAATAAAGACTGAATTGCCAGCTTAAAAAAAAAACAACAAAAAAAAAAAC
>VXBH01008594.1:192416-271839 GCA_013400035.1 Rynchops niger | reverse complement strand
GCACTCAACCCTCATCCCATTTTGAGAGGGGAACTACCTCTCACCTGATCAAATTTCCTACTACGAGCGACTGCAAGAGAATCTACTGACGACTGTGCAAAGTAAAACTTAGGTGGGGCTGTTGTCTGGAGGAAGTTTCGTGGTGATTTTGAATATGACCTTGTAGGTTAAAAAAAAAAGAGTAATTTCAGTTGAGGAGCATGATATTATTTTACTCATTCCACACAGGCTGCATCTCTGATTAAACTGTGGAAGTAGGATAAGCCATTTTAAATGGATCGCTGGTAATGCATGTTTACAGAGAAAGTTACATCCTTCTGAATCTTAATGTTTTTAATTCACAGTTAAAATATTAATAGGAATATTAAATTGAAAATTGGATTACAGAAATGAATGAAATATTCATATATTTTCATTTCAGCTTATAGAGCCTTGTTGGAATTGCTCATGCCTTTTTAAATAATTTATTACTAAATTCTCTCTTTTGTAATTTAACAAAAGTATTTACACTATCTCTGAAACAGCTGAGCACAAAAAATTTCACCAGCTTGGAGCAATGAGTGAAGAAGTTGAGCACGTAAAACTTGAATAGTTGGGAGTGACAGGGAGACCAACTACAAATGAACGGACACAATAGTGCAAGGTTTCCTGGTCATGATGAATGACAGGTGTTTTGAAATTAAATATGAACCTAACTTAAAGTCTAAAACACACCATGAAAAGATAGTCCTCAATTCATTGCATTTAATTTTTGAAGTTTTAAGTTCTGTGTTAGTTTGTACTGTGTATCATTTCTATGCTAACTCAGAAGTTTCTTTGACAATAGCCTTTATGTTTCATGTGTTCTTTTTCAGACGGTCCCGTTTATTTACATTCAGAAACGTGTAGTAAAAAACGAAATTAGAAGAAAGCAATGATGTCTTTACCTTTCTACCAACGACACCATGAGCACTACGACCGTGCGTACCGCCATAAAGCACTGCAGTCCACTGTAAGCCAGTACCAAAAGGAAACAAAGAACAAATCTGCTGTCTATGCTCAAGGATCTACAGCTTACGCTAGGGGCTCTGCAGCCTATCGCCATGCATCTGCAGCAAACTTCAGCCTCGACTCTTCAGCAGCATACAGTCATGGCTCTTCAGCCTATGACCTTGAGTCAGCAGCCTACAGCTATGGATCTACAGCCTACGATCACTCTGCTGCACAAAGTAAAAGATCGTCTGCCTACAGTCTTGACTCTGAATCCCTCAGCAAGAGCTCAGCTGCCTACAGCCGTGGATCTGAATCAATCAACAAGCTGGCTACAGCCTACAGGCTGGGAGCCGAAGCCTACAGTCTCGGGTAAGCAAATCTGTCTTTGAAACAACACTCCAAAACAATAATGTCCAAACACCTCTCACTGAAATCAATGGCAAAACTCTCCTCCTCTTCCACAGAAATAGGCTCTGTAAGTTGGTGTGAAGGTATTTTCCAGTCTTGGTGTTTTCCTTTGGCTTTGGCAATGGGAAGGATTGTGGTCAGCCCAGTTTGTTGGTCTAATTCCTGTGTGGTGGTTGGATTGGCATAAGAAGAGCACTAGCAATGCTGATGTGCTTAAATGATGACATATTCATGCACCAAATCCGTTAGGCATGAGCCACCCATCCTTAGAAGTTGTTTAGCCATATTAGTACAGGTGAATTTATTACTTCTGGTTTGAAGCTGGTTCATCTGGCCAAATTGGAGCAGAAAAAGAACTTAGGGCTGTTCACACAAGTTGGAGCTGGCATGTCCATATATCAATAATCAATTCTTCTTTGGCCTAAAGGTGATTCAAATTTTCAAATCACCTAAAGGTGATTGAAATTTTCACACCGTGTATTGGTTGAAGCATACTATTTCCAAAGGAGGAATACCCTGAAGCGTTCATCTGGCACTTGAAGAGCAGCTATGCTTAGGTCCCATGTTTTTTGTTTAATTAAGATAATGAATATTGCTTAAGCAATTACATTAGCAGAATATTTTAGATATTATAGGCTCACATTATTTGTATGTATCTCAGAGATTTACAGAAATTAGGGGAGTATTAAAGTAAGATTAGAGCAGCTGTTAGCAATAGAGGAACTGATCAACAAATTATAGCCCAAAAACATCTGCTCGCTGTTATATTAATATAAAATTTAGAGTGTTATTAGAACTGATGAAGACTTCTCCATCAGAAAATCTAAATTTTGAAAACTGAATATCCTCCAAGGATTGTGTATAAAGATGGAATTTCGGTCAAAACCACTGAGGGGAAGACTACCTGTACCACAGTAAACTGCACCTTGTGATTCCAACCTTCACTTGGCTTTCAGGAAGTTTAGGGTCAAGTCTCTATTTGCCAGGGTCTGTTCAGGAATTTGAACCTCAGGCTGTTAGAGCCCAGATGAATGACTTGACTACTTGACTGCCTTGGCCTGGTTAACATTCAGTCTTTGTTGTTTAAACAATTTCACTTGTGCAAATAATTAACCACTGAGTGGAAGGAGCAAGAAGCTCATTTATAATCTGCTGATGAAGGGAAGCAAACTGGAGTTGCTGGGATTGAAGTTTATCTTTCCAGAGAGAGCTGGGTAGGGGAAGATATTCCAGTTTCTGCAGTGATGCAACTGTGCCTATGGGCTGTTGCTGAACCCTAACCCAAAGTCTCCTTCTTCCCACAGAAAACATTCCCATAAGAAATGGGAACATTACTTGAAATTGCAAAAAATGATTGTAAAAAGAACATGCTTCTGAGTCCCAGTTACAAACGCTTCAGTGACTTTGGTTTGTCAGATGAGTTTCTTCTGAAACCTGTATATCCTCAACAAGTAGAACCCTAAAAGTAATATTAAAGGAAATGGAATTGCTTAATTGGGAGAGAACTTAAAATATCTCAGTTTCCTGAGGTTTTGTTTGAGGTAAGAGCTTTTGTTTTAAAATAGTATATTTGGTGATACTTCCAAGCTACTCTGTAGTACAAGAGTTGCCAGCAGATTGATATACTATCCTGGTAATCAAAGATAAGAATGTCTCAGCTGTAACTTCTTTTTTTTTACTGTGATCTTGTCCTTGTGTTGGACGTCTGAGAAACTCAGTGCTGCTATGTAAGACTAAGACTCAGGAGATTAGGGCTATGCGATTTAAATCTCTTGCACAAAACTTAGTTAATACGTGAGAGAATACGGTTCTGAATGATAATCTCAATATTTAACCTAATTTTATGGTTAATATGGCCTGTATATTGGTATTTAATTGGTTTTGCAGCCCATTTTGCTGTAATTTGCAAGAAGTAAAATAGAACAAATAATGCAACTGTATGATTAAATGTAGTGCCAATTTAAAGTAATTCTTTCCAAGTTTGTACTATCTTCCCCAGGTAGCCCAAAACACTTCAAAGGATAATGTGGAGACAAAATGTGTTACTAAAATAAGTTGGGCAAATCAGAGAATTCCTGATTTCATCCTTATGAAAGGAATGGTGTAGCAAAAAAAGAAAAAAAGAAGAAAAAATAGGAAAAGAGTCTTCAAACACTTTTAATTTTCAAAAAGTAGAAGAGGCCCTGAATGGAAATGCTGCATCTAAATGACCTACAACAGTGGTGGTTGCTTGACACCTGAATGGACACACGAATCCAAATCCAGATAAAATTCTTCAACTAACAATTGGTTATTGCATATCACTGGGTTTTAACATCGAATACACATTTATGTGTAATGGATATAGTTTCGTGGATAAATCCCATTAAGCCCAACAGGAAAAGTATACTATTCAAATCTTCTACTCGTATCACTTCTTATTTTTATCTAAAGTAGCTTCTGCTAAACTTTATTATACTTGCAAAATTTAAGTCTCATCCTTTTTTGTAGCCACCTTACAGAAGTGACAGTGTTGACATGCAGTTAGTGCCGTGTGATGAATTTATCATGGGAAAACAGTGTAGAAGGACTTAGGGACTAGGTAACCTGCAAGACCTTGAACTGAACCCAATTCTCTGACGTTGAAGCCTCGCTCGAGTGGAAAACATGCCCAGAGCATGGACATGGACAGCTTGAAGGAGACGCAGCTTGCTTTTCATGAGGACAAAACGGGTTGCCTTTGCAAGTGGGCTGTCCCTTCCCCGTATTTCAAGTCGTCTTCACACCATGACAGCTTGAAGAAGTAAAAGGAGAGAAATGAAAACTGGCAAAACCGAGAGCGAGTACGGAAGCTTGCAGCTTTGCTGGTTACAGTTTGCCAAAGCTGCAAAACCCTGGGCTCCTAAAAGAAAGTGAGCCTCACAGTGTAAAGGTTGCCACTTCCCACCCAGCCCTCTCTACCAGCTCGTGGGGACACCTCTAGCCAAACACTGCTTCTTTGGCCTCCCCAGAGCCAGGAGGAGTGGGGTGTGCTGCTGCCCCCGAGGACTGGGCAGGGTCTGTACGGACGAGGGGTGGCAGCTCTCTCCCAAAAGCTGTTGTTGTGGCCACCTGTTCTCTTCCCTGTCCCATCCTTGGGGGATGCTGAGGTGGGCAGGTTGGCTTCTGTGGGATAACATTCCCATGGCACCGCTCCATCCTTCATGTGCTTCTGAGAAGCTGTTGAGACTGCTGGATTAAACCCACTTACCTCTTTTTTTTGGAAGCTCGGTCATTCTATGATTTGCCTTTGCTCAAACTTTCACTGCTTTTCCCTGTGTTATTTTCCTGGCCGGCAGCATCAGATAATCCCATTGTGTCACAGACTGGTTATCGGCCACCAAATGGGCCAGAGGCTTGCTTAGAGAGAAAACGCAAGTCATTGCTGTGGTTCAGGCATTTGCATATATTTTAGTAGGTCAGAAGGAATAGCAAAGAAGAGATGGCATAATACAGGTGAACCAAGCAAACAGAGGAGAGCTGCAATACTAGCTTTCACTTAATGAGGCTGCCAGACAGTAAGAGTGAATGCTGTTCTGAGCAATATTGTAGCCAGGATCAGGACAGGGCTGAGTAAATAACGCCCTTTAAGAAATGAGAAGACTGTGATCTTGAGATCCCTACTGGCACCGCTCATCTGTTGGTTTATTATAGGTGAGGGTTAAGGAGGTGGCATCCAAACGTCATAGCCAGGCATGGAAATTGTTTTAACGAGACCTGCTATGTGGAAACAATTCCCCTTTAAAAAAAATTTGTTGTGGAAGCTGTGTTAGGGAACAGCGTGATTATTGCCAGCAGTATTGCCTGGACCTGTGACAAACCTGTCAGCAACTTAAAATGAATATAGTCACCAGAGAGTGCTTCTCATCTTTAGAGGCTGGCTTTAAAAAGCTTTGTGAATTTTTTTTTTTTTTCCCCCCTCTCCTGTAACTGGGTTTGCCAATCCACCCTCCCCTCTTTACGGTGGGTAAATTCAAACATTGCGTATTAGGAAAGAAGCAGCTGCTGGAGAAAGGGCCTGGAAAATGCCTTTTGGCTAATGGAGCTCCTCCAGCAGGTACAGCTGGTACAGCTATTGTGTATACCAAGTGCATCCCTGTCTGCTGTTGGAATAAAGTGAGAGAGAGACGTAACAAAAGCATGCTAAGGACAAGCTACATGATTTTCTAGAGGTGTAAATGAGCTTACAGGTGCTTTTTCATGCAGGAGTGGATTATCTAAGGAACAGGGTGTTGCGGTCCATAGGGCACACTTCTACATCCACTGGGCACAGGGTCTCTTTGTGCAAGGTGGGAAACCTGTCCCCTCAGGCACAGAGACAAGGGCGGTGCCAACATACTGAATTATATTTGTATCTGAGAACGAGACATCAAAATAAAACCTCTAGTTGGGAGGTTGCAGAGGCCCTGCACAGTGTTGCTGTATTTAGTTCCCTTGTTGGGCTAGAGGGAAAAGCTAACCGTAGTTTTTACCTCTCTACAGAACAATACCTGTGCCTTTAGCATTTACAGTCACCCAACTTCCAATTCAGTGGCTCTACTGAGAAACTAAGGAAATGCTGGCATTGATATTTTAAAGTGCTGAAAAGCATCAAGAAATGAGGACACTAAGCTTGGGTCACCCAGCTTGATAAGGCAGTACAGATAGTATCTGACCTGGAAAAAAACATACATACGCTAGCTGGGCATATCAAATGAGGCTGAAAGCTGTTAAAAGGTCATGGTACTGTTCCTCCCTGTGAAACTAGAGAGCACTGATACCCTGCTCCTTCCCCTCCGGGGAGATTCTGTTCCACATATCAGGTAAAAGGTTGGAACATTTTAAAATAAAGGGCAAAATTTTAGAATCTGGTTCAAGAAAGTAGAGGCCTCCTTTGGGCTGCCTAAAAAATGGTTGTAGCGGGGTTTGGGGTTTGTGTTGCACAGGAAGAAATAGTAATAACAAAAAAGGAAAACGGAAATAAACTTCATGATGGAAGTAGCAACCAGTTTGTTTTCCCATGCAAAGATCTCCATTTGAATATACGTTTCTACTAGCTTCTATATAGCTCTGCCTGAACAAAAACGAACTATAGGAGGATTTGGAAAGGAGAAATATTTTCTACTGCTTAAAACTTATTCATCTCATCTCTTGTTTTATGCAGTGCAATTTAAAAAAAAAAAAAAAAAAAGATTTTGGAGTTGTTCTGAATACTTCCCTGAAAACACCAGCTGGATGCTCTGATGTGGTCATGAAGCAATTAGAAATGGAATTGGAACAGCTGTGAGGGAAAGTGAAAATAAAACAGAAAGCATATCGTGTCAGTGTGTTCATCCAAGGTATGCTCGTAGCTGAAATACTGGGTGCAGTTCTGACGATCTCATCTCAAAAAGTACAGTCTGAAACTAGAAAAGGGTCAGGTTATCAGCAAGGATGGTAGAAGGAGGAGTGGAATACCCTCCATCTAGACAAGGTAAGACACTGGGGCTCTTGCCTTGGGAAGGAGGCAAACGTGGGCATGTAATTTTAATGTATACAACAGTGAAAGATGTGCAGAGAGTGAACGAGGAACAATTTTTCACTATTTCTCACACAGAGTGGCATGTAAGCACAAAAGAGATTATAAAGTTGCAGATTAAAACAGGTTCAAAAGAAAGTGCTGTTTTCATATATAATTTGTAAGTCCACTGCTACAGCCAGGATGCAGCCTTTGCCTCAGGATGTACCTATGCATTTGCTTGAAACCAGAAGGATTTACTGGGAGAAGTATTTCTCTATATAAGCTTTCTTTTTACCTGCTTTTAACTATTGCTGGAAGACGAAATTGGTGTAAAAGCACCATTGGCATTATTCAATGAAACGCTTCTCACCGGGGCCCTGCTTGGCCTATGTCAAGATTTCGGAAGAGCAAACGACTGAAGTAAGTTGGTCGGAGTGTCATGTTGGCAATCGGAGAACGGCAGGCAATTACAGGATCCACATAGATCCGTTATTCAGCTCACAATTACCATCTGTGAGCCGAACGCTCACATTGATATCTGCATGCTCCCTCTTCCGTACCACTACAAAGTATTGGGAACCAACCCTTGCTCTTAGAAGACAGCACAGCCACTCTCGTTGCACCTGCCCCTTCCTGAGAAAAAAGAAGAGAGGGAAAGGCATCTAGAAAGGTGCTTTTCTGGTCCCGAGCACATACTCACAAGCGCCAACCAAAGGATACAATAACATGAAGGATCCAGGAGCAGTAATCCAGAAAAGAATCAGGTGGCTGCAGTGGAAAGGTGCCTCAATCAAGAGACATACAGTTTAGGTAACTCGGAAGAGAGTGGGAATCAGCTGTGCACGTACAGGGTTTTTATTCTAGTCATCATACCTCAAAACAAGTCCCACAGGCAGAAAAAATGAAAGTGCAATACTCGAAACACTTGGAGTGTTTGATTAAAAAAAACAATCATCAAACAAACAGAACCTATAGCAATTTGTTCTTTCCTTTTAAAACAATTTTAGGGAGTTACAAGTGAAAGATGGGACAAAACCCCCACGTGTAGGAAAGACATCAACAAAAGGCCTAGCAGAGAGTGATGGGAACCGCTATGTCCACTCCCCATTAATTCCCTGCATGAGTGTGTAATCTGGACCTTAATTGAAAACTAAACTGACACAACAGCCAAATTGTCCTTTAGGAACAAAGAGCAAGTCTGGATTTAACAGTGTTGAAAGTGCCTGAGATGAAATTTTCACCGCATTTCATCTACTTTTATGAAAAGAGAAACTTGTTGACATTTAAACTGAAGTTAAAATGATACTGTGATCCTTCTCAAGCTAGAAACAACCAGGAATCAAGTGGCCTCCTAAAGGGTTCAGCCTAAAGCCCTTAGGAAATCCGGTGTCAGTCAGGGTCAAGATTCCATGTTTGTCCCATTTTAAAATAGGTCAGGAATAAAAGTCACCTGCTAAGTAAAGAACCGCAGCTCCTTACAGACCATAGTTCATTTCTGAAAAAATAATTAAAATACTTTGCCTTTGATGTTTCTCACTATTTATTTGGCAACGAGTTCTCCCAATGCATTCGTGGTTGACCGTAGTGATTGCAGCACAACTTTGCCCAACCCAGGAGCGAGGCCGTTGCATGGCCTGCTTCACTCCACCTCTTCCCTTTTATTTTACTCTGCCTGGGCTGGTTCCAAGTATTTTCTACTGGGATTTCTGTCCCTAAAGCTGGATCCGCCTCTCTTGGACTCCCTGCCTGGCTGCCTTGGGCAGCAGCTGGTATCAGACCCCAGAGCAGAGAGCCTCCCTCTCTCTCCCGTAGACTCGGTCTATGCCTTGGCTGACCCAGTGGCGCCTGCCGTGGTAGACCCTCAGCCCCAGTCCTGTGGTGTGTGCCACAGATCCTCTCTGTCTGTGGGGTTTTTTGCATGGAAACCAGGATAGAGGGGGAGGAGGAAGGAAGGAAAACTGGTACAAGCTTGTTTTTACCCCCTGTACTAAGCATTTCTTTGCTGTGGTGCTGTAGGCGTGGTGACGGTGGCTACAAAGTGGGCACCCAGGGAGCCCAGAGGAGAGGGCTGTCTCACTGCGATGCTGGGCAATCCGAATGCAGTCAAGTCTGGTGAGAAGGGGGCTAAGCAGAAAGGAAGGGAAACTCTTACTGATGATGCTGGGAGTGGCAGGGCAAAGAGCTGAGGGCTGGAAAGCAGGTGTGGGAGGGGATGTGAAGTTCAGGCGAGGAACTAGATGGAGAAGGAGAAGAGTTGACTCTAAGAAAGCCATTAAGATACCTAGAGAATGGGAGACTGATTTAACAGGGGATGGGGCAGGGAGAGAACTCAGTCTGAGCAAAGGGATGGGCATAGATTATTAACATGTATTTTGGACTATATGGAATATATTTTTGCCCTCTTCCTGGCATGACTTGTGTTGGGGGCACCTCTGGAGCTTGGTACTTTTGCAGGGCTGCAGCCTAAGGAAAACATTAGCCCAAGTATATATCTATAATATTACATTATACATGCATAACATACTCAGGGGCCCAGTGCTGGCATGAGCGTTGATTATATGTATCCAGCATGCTGCGCAGAGACACCAGCGTAAGCTACCCAGGGTATGGGAAGCAGGTTAACCATGTTAGTGCTACATGTCTGGGCTAATGAGCCTTGCTGAGAAGCCACGTGCCTTAATTCTGCTCCTGTATCTATACACATAAGCGGTAAGCTTATGCTGTGTAGACAAATCTCCAGACCAGAAGCAGACTCATACGTGATTTCCCCTGGTGATGTTGAGACGGAGATGAATAGACACTTTGGGGATTTATAAAAGGCTGACAGCTAATTAGGGTATTCCATAGATCTGGGAGGTAGAGATGTGTTGCACTGGGAAAGGAGGACAGAGGTATTTGGCGCTTTGTTAGCACAGTTTGTAACTGTGTTAAAAATGAACCCAAAATGACTGCCTCAAATATGCTTCACGCTCTTCAGAATCCCTCCCAGGCTGGTGGGGAGGAGAAGCCTTCCCTTTGGTTTGCTCTTCTTTCTTTCCACTCATTCTCCATCTGTCTGCGCTGTGTTAAATGGTGCTGCTTCACTCATGTCTCCCCTTTCGATGGATCGGGGTGGTGTAGGAGAGCAGTCGGAATGGCAACACTGGCTACTGAGCAGTACAATTTGTGTAGAGGGACTTAAACGCATTATGACTTTGAATATATTTGCACACCGGCATTTTCGTTGGGGACCAGACAATTTCAGGGCTGTAAATTCTGGAAAAGTAGAGGTTATGAGTTCAGATACAATCTTCAGAATTACTCAGTGGTCTCAGTGACTTCAGGATCTACCAGAACTAGGCACACAAACTCTCAAAGTCCCAAACCAAGAAGCTATTAAATGTGCATTGCTATCAGGTATATTGTTTATTCTCTCTTTTTAGATTTAATATCAAGGGGCATCAGTGTTATATATGTAACGATGAGTTTGTCAAAAGTGCATTTAGTTATGCCTGAAGCCATGGCTGTTAAAAATTATATTTTATTGCTTATCAAGCAAAAGACAGCAAAAAAATTTAGTACTTTTATCTTATTTGGATTGTTTCTTAACAGCTTTTTTTCCCTGAATTTAACCATATTATTTTAATTTCAGACTGAAAGATTCCAGTTTAACGATTGAAGATCAATCCTATAAGATGAGTCCCAAGGCAAAGAGAGCAAAACAGAATTTGATATCTGAGGACAAAGAGAACGAAGCCATAGACTACTCAGTGCCCATATTCACAGGACGGTATGTCCATTTTGCTTTTGTTTGGTATCTTATTTCTGATATTTTATTAATAAATTATAAAATAACAAATCCATTAATCATTTTTTTACACTCATGGATCTCAAGGTGATTGTTTGCTTTTCACATGAGTGATAAAGAGACAAAGAGAAGTAAAAACTGACTGGCAGAAAATCAGACATTGAGCATCTAGAGCCAGCACAAATGAACCTAGGTGTCTGGACTTTGTTTTAAACACGTCACAGGGGCCACTTTCTACGAAATCAAGATATAATTATAACCCTGTTTACTGGGAACCCGACAAACATGTCCACATTATTTATCTTATTCTTTTGTTTTGAAGGCTTGTTCTGTAATTCAGTGTCTCGTACCAAGCATTAAACATAGAAACAATGAAACGATGTGCTAAAGTTTTATCCTGGCCCAGGGAAAACCTGGCATGAAACCAAATACTTTCTCAAATCACCATAATGATTCACACTGACCTCACGTGTTGGTGGTATTTATTGCATGGTTACTACTGATGTAATGCGTCTTACTGCAGCAGTGTCCTCAGTAAAGCTGAATGTGAACTTTAAGTGGAAGCCAGAACCAACACGAGCAAGGAGGCTCACCTGCCCTTTTTGGGGTATGGCGCACGGATTTTATCAGGAGTCTCCGACAGTTCGAGCACAGTCATTTGCTCAGATTAATACATACTGGGGTGTGCCGTGGAAAACTGGTTCCTGATTGGAGGCCAGGAGAAAAATTTCTTGCCCACCTGTAGTAGAACAGAAACCTTCCTTCCACTGGTCTTTCTTCTGCAGTACAGCTTTTGTCACGGGACACTTACAAGCTGTTTCCAGGAGCCAGTGCTTTTCTGTCTACTGCTAAACCAACATCCAACGTCACTTCTGCTTTGTGTCCAAACTCGTGCTTTCATGTGAAACTGACTTCCATCTTGTCAGTGGGAGATTTATTGCTTTGGCCTTTTGAGTGTTTTTGATGCTTTTGTGATGAGACCAGCAGTTTTGGGTTTTATTAATTCCTTCCCACTATCCTGGAGTATTTTTTTTCTCACCCCTTGTACATTTCTGTGTCAGATTCACTGCTCTTTGATCCAGCCAACATTCAGAAGCACACACTGTTGCATTTTTATATCATTTCGTCAGAGTTTCAGCTATATCTTCTTTGACAGAAATACATAAATATGTCTCACGAAACTTGCGGTAACACATTTTCAAGGCTTCTCACTACCTTTGCACTTCACCCAGTGTTTCTGCTTACATAGCAGTAGATTTGCAGTTTACCAGCATTGGTCTCCCATGCCCTCAAACACAAACATCCTCCCTTTTCTTTGTGCCTAAGTCCACAAAAGTAAAATTTATAGTGTTGGTCAATAGCTGAAAATCATGACTGGTGGCTAGTGCTCCTGGATGACGATCTTAGCTTTTTTACAGACAGGCCCCTGTGATCTTAACACATCATGTTAAGATCTTAACAAATCTTAACAAAAAGTCTTTTTTTATTTTCCTTTTTTTTTTTTTGTAAAATGAATGCAGTAAGATATAACTCAGTGTGAGGGTGTGTAGCTTCATTTGTTTGTGTCTATGCAGTACATTGGGATCCTACATTAAAAGATACTGTTGGATTCTTACATCATTCTTACCATTCTTCTTCTTATTCTTCTTCTTCTTGGTATTGGTCTTACTTTTTGCACATGGCAACTCAGGAAGTTGTGTGTGCTTTTGTACCACTGAAATGACCCAAATAATTTTCTTTTTAGTTAGTTAAAGAATATAAAGAGGGCACATGATGATTGTTAGGGTGCCCAACTCAACATGGCAGGAAATGGTTGGGGTATCTGTTTTAGGCTTTTTTTTTGTTGGCATCATGTTCATGACCGCATGCCAAGACTGCGGAAGTTGCATGCCACATTCCTGTCAGATATTTATTTTTGTTTGAAAGATAACAGCCGAAGCCCATTGAAGCATGTGCATGTTACGTGTCATTCCCAAATTCCCCTGTGAAACTGATGTGTTGTTTCCCATGGGCAGATAGCTTTTACAAGGAATAGTTATTTATAGAGGTCAGCTCTCTGTGGGTTCATCGGAGCTGTTGCCCATGCTGCTGGACGACCTTCAGTGCTGTGTCACCGTTTCCATTATTTGGTTCTACTTCAGAGCCCACAGGTTCTGCTGTAAAAAAGCTCATGTTATTCACTTCACAACTGTTCCTCTTAAACGCCTAGCCTAATCCTTGCAAGATAAAATTAAGGACAGCCAGACAGTATTCTAGACAATAAAATACCACTTGATTTAATGCCATAGGTACTAAAGATACTTGATGTGGCTCGTGGAACTATTTGCAACCACTAATAAGCCTATGCCAAAGGACTGCAGATGGCAGATGCCCTTTAAATAATATTTTGTGTGTGCCATTTGGGGTTTGATCCTGTTGTTTCTGTTTAAAAAGTGTTTTCTACTAAAACCTCTGAGACTTGACTGCAGAATCAATTCTCAAATGGTACCGCATGCTGTTTCTGATGCATTCATCATTGCAGGGAACACGTTTCTCTTTGATCTGTGAAGATTATAACAGGAAGACATTACTAGCAAATCTAAATATTTAACATTGTTGATCAAAAGCATTTGGGGACCACTACTGCAGATGACTAGGCTGAGTCCTAGATTAGTCTGAGGATATTCATCAGCTCCCAGAAGATGCTTTATGCCTTGAGGAGTGGGTTCATACTGTGAAGTTGCTGAGATCTTAACTATTGTAATTAAGGAGGAAATAACGTCAGCTTGCCTTTGCAGAGAAACACCACTGATTCATTGAAACTGAATGTAGATAGCTAAATTCATAGTCATTAAACTGAGTTTTCAACATCGTCTTTAGAAATCTATGCCATATCTCTGCAGCTTCGGGTGATATCTGTGGGGGGAGCTGATGTGCCTAAGTGAAGAGGATCAATCATCCCGCTAATACTTTTAAGGATCGCCCCATTAAAGCAGCCTGAAATACAGAAAGTTCAAGGTAGACTTTGAACACATGAGGGAGGTCAAAGCTCTATCCTGTTAAATAAGTTTTTTACTCTTTTGAGCAGTTTTTATGCGTAATTAAGTTTACAGCACTTTCCATGGCTTGGCTGTCTTGCATCTCGCCAAACTGAGTTCATAGCCCAAAGAGAAGGGGCTGGACAGTTAAGTATGGGCTTGAATCCAAATTTTCTTGAGTGCTGAGATGTGCCGTCAGCTGCATAATATTAGCAATCTTAAAGAAAACAGAAAAAAATCTTTCTTCCAAATATTTTTGCTTTGTAGCAGTAGTAAGCGTTCTATGATAAAATAGCGAGGCTGTGCTTGATTGAGTGCATTCTGGAAATAAACAGAGGCTGCTTTCTCTATAGTGTTTGCATGATGGCACTTAACGAGGACTTAAACAGAACCTCATTTCATTGTGCCATCTACTGTTACCCTGAAGTAACTAAACTCAGCAGGAGGGTATTAACGCTTCTCAAGTCCAGGAACCCTCATTGTATATGCACTACTGTAGCAGCTATAACTTCCTGACAGTGCTAAAACAACGTGGCTGGAATGGTACTTCCACATGCGCATATGGAAACGGGATCAGACCCATTGAGCGTAACCTTTCTTTGCGTCTCGCCTCTGTGGAAAGCCAGAGGAGGATGCTTCAAGAAAATCCTTAATCATCTTCTTGAAAACATCTGGAAGGACAGTCACCCTGCAAACATCACAGGACTGAATTTTCTAGGAATGAAGAGAACTTTTTGTGATATACAGAAATGTGGGGGTTTTGTATAAATCACAAACGAGGACACTGTTATAGAGTTACAATTATCTCTTGTCCCTTTGGTAGTGTTATTATGAATGCTGCAGCCCCAAGTCAATAGCTGAAGATCTGTGGGTATGCCTTACAATAATCTTTATAGCGACGGAGATATAAAAACCACAGCAGGATAATGGTTAAAATGAAAATGTGCATGGCATAATTATACAGAGAGGCACCGAAAATGGCCACGACTTTAGACAGTGAAATACTCAGTCATTTTGCAGTACCCTTCCATATTTCTGCTTTAAATACATATGAGACTGTAATAGCAGAAATACATTATGAAAGACTGTTGGCCACTGTAGTTTGCTAATTTGGTAGAAAGCATAAGTGGAATATGTACTCAGCATTTTCCAATGGGATTCTGCTTTTTAAAAATTCTTTCAGAGAAGTGAGTCTCAGTGGGATCACAGACACCGAAGAAGAAAGAATTAAAGAAAGTGCTGCATACGTTGCCCAGAGGAACCTTTTTGCCACAGGTGAAGGAGTTAGTGTCAGCAAGGTGGCCAAGTCGACTTCTGAAGAGGAACATCATGAAAAAAAATCAAGGAAAGTAGCAATCCGGGAGTCTGCTGAACGCGTGGCCCTGAAGAAAACGGTAAAAGAGTAGAAATGAACACTTAGGCTATAAACAGCGTGGGTCTTTTTTGTTTGGTGTTTGTAACAGGCCTAGCACAAGAGGGCCCTGATTTACACCATGGGCAAACACAATAATGGTAGTAAAAACCAAAGTATTTTCAATGGAATTATTTTCAGTGACTTCAAGTCTTGTTATCTCGGTGTCAGGTGGTTAAGAAAAGAGGTTCAGTGCCTGAGGTAGGCAGCAGGAATGCTTCTGTTGTGATGGGAGAGAGGGAGGGAGAAAGGGGCTGGAGAACACTCTTTGGTTGTGCCCACACCTAGTTAAATCCACAGCATCCTTCTCCTGAATGATGAGGCAGTTGTTGGTAGAGAAGAAAGGTGGTTATCTCGACAATACAGAGGTGATGGGGTAATTTCTGGATTTTTATGGCCTGGGAACAAGCTTGTTCAAAGTGTTTACCTCAATTTTAATCACAGGGTGTAAATTAGGGAGGGAATTGCCAAAGACATCTGGAACTGAATCTCTAATTGTGGGTAGCTTTGATATTGTTGAGCAACTTCTTAAAATTAATACTCAGAGGATAGTTACAAATATGTTATGACCAGACTCGCAGAATATATCAACTGCAAATATGTTTCATTTAGCAAATATATTAATGTTTTGAGCAGAAGAATTGGTGATATGCTTATAAAATATCCTGATGACCTGAGGCTGGAAAGAGTGTAAACACTTTGAAGAAAAAAGTAAAAATTCAAAATCATCTCAGAAATTGAGAAACAGTGAAGTTTAAATTTGATAACAACCAATGGAAATTACTACGCACAGAAGGAAAAGAACAAGTAAACAAGAAATGCCTGGCTGGGTAGAAGTACTGGAGAATCTGGGAGTTATAAGAGGTCACAAATTTCATGTCAGTCAATTTAACGTCAGTCGTTGTGTAAAAACAAATGCCATTCTAGAGTGTATTAACAAAAGTATTGTCATTAAAACCCAGAGGGTTGTTATTTAATTGTGTTGGAGACTGTCGGACCTCTGATAATGAGTAGTTACTGTTTTATGAATGTTGAGGACAAGTAGAACCTGTCCAGGAAAAATTGTAGGGAAACTTGGTATTGTAAGGAAATTTGGTATTGCGAAGTTCAGAAAAGACTGAGAGGATTATGAAAGCTGTCTTCTATTAATAACCTTAATAAAGGGAACAGTAATTTTCCATATATGTGAAAGTTAGGGCAGAAAATAAATAGTTTAGTTTGCAGAAAGCAAGATTTATAGTATCTTAGGAATTTTTTACAGGTCTGTGTATAGCCAAGCGGTTGAAATAGTTACTGTGGGAGGGTGATAGATCCCATTAGCAGGAAAGGTTTGAGAACAGGTCTGTCAGAGATGATCTAGGCATACACAATTTTGCATTAAAGCAAAAGTACAGAAGACATCTGACTTTCAGACCTATTTCCCCTTTCACTCTATATTTAAAAAAATAATTAAATGTGGAAAATTATTTTACTTAGAATAGGGGAAAAAAACACAATAAAAGTTCCTTTTGGAAGGAGAGCTTCTTGAAAATGAAAACTTGGTTTTCTGTGTCCAGGTGAGATAAATACATTTTGTATGTCTATCTGATTTTTAAATAAAAATGGCATTTTTTTTTTACTGCTCTTAAAAAAAATGGTTTTTACATATTAATAGTTTGCACTTATAACTGCTGGAGTTTATAATCAAATATTTCTCTTCCAGCTAGAAGAGACTCAGGCATTCCACAAAAAGTTGAATCAAGATAAACTTTTACATGCTCCTGAGTTTGTTATCGAGCCTCGTTCTCACACTATCTGGGAAAAGCAAAATGTCAAATTTCATTGTTCCGTGGCTGGCTGGCCAGCACCCCGTGTTACCTGGTGAGTTTGTATCTCTATCACTGGAAGTCACCACATAAAAAATATCTGAAGTCATCTCAGTGAATGTGGTATTTTTTCAGGAAAGATACAAGTTCCGTAAAAAAAATGAGGTACAGAGGCCTGTCAAACACCTTTCGAGTCACCTTGTACAAAACCAAAGCAAAATATTAAAAGGCAAAATAATACTTTGTGTTGTGTAACAACAATACAAATACATAGACTTTTTTTTTCCGTAGAGACATCCAATATACTCTTTCTGTCTGCTGATGAAGGAAAAATAGCTGTTTAATTTATTGTCAGTGCTATCCTTAAAATAATGTTTTTCAAATACTTCTGTTCAGTCTACAAATGCCACTTATGTCCCTGAAGCATTGAGGCATGCTTTGGTCAAGAACTAGTTGCTTGGCTGCCGAGCAGTTATAGTGCTGAATTGCCATGAAACTCAAATCTCACGACGCAGGGTGTTCATACTAGACACATCATAATTATATGAAGTCAAAGACTGCAGATAGATCCAGGACCATCTAAATCTTCTGAAAGCTTTGGAGTCTATTGGGAACTTTCTATTTACTTCAGTGGTCTTTGGTCTAAATCTGTACGGTAAGAACTCCAAAATATACTCTTAGTCATAGCTGAAGGTCTAATTTGACTCTTGGATTAAAGTTTGCCCCAACTGGAGTTGAATTTACTTTAATTAACAGTGACTTGTGAAGCTTTACTGTCTCACCATCTATTGATCTGACCTTTCTTACCTGTTTCATGCTACACAGATACCATCATGTTGTTAAGATAATAGGCACTAACTTTTTTCAAACATAAAGTCATATTTCATGCTCCTTATTTAGTTTAAAAGAGTCTTCTAGAATGTGTATATAAAATGTACATATGTGTCTATAAAATGAGCAAAGGATAAGCCTGTGTTCAGCATTAAGCATTAGTTAGGTATAAGTCTTACGAAGATTCTATTTGTGGAGACAAGAGAAAACATCTATCATATCATGATGTTAAGTAATACTCATATTTTGCAATTTAGTGCTTGAATTTCTTAATGGACTATGTGTTTATTTATGTCTTAAAAACCTTAGTCTCAGGGCTTGATAAAAAGTGCTCCTAAGAGGTACGTTAACAGGCCAGAACCAATGTCCATGAAGTCACTTGGTTTCTGTCCTTAGAAAATGACAACTGACAGCCAGGCTATGCACGGACACATTTTTCCCGTCGTGTAAGGGTTGTGAGTGCCCTGTTCTGACATTCCTCCTAGAGGGGATTCCAGACAAACCCTTCGGGTCTGGTCTCAGCTGAACATAAGGAACGGTCAGCTATCCTCATGGCTGTAATCCAGCTCTGTAACCTGAATCCTAACCAAGAACGAGAGCGCTGGGCTGTTTTCACTTTGGTTGAGATTCATCTTATCCCCAAAACCCGACGTGGTTAAACCAACCCTTCAGCTGTTTGCCTTTGCTCTCACCGTGAACCAGCCTTTCATCTAAGTGCTAAATGTGGCTGGTGGAAATTAATACATCGTTTTACCGTACATCTGAATTCCAAAGGGATTTCAGTTCGCCACCGGCTACTAATGGAAAAAAAGAGTTCACAGCCATTTCAGCAGGTGTCTTTGCTTTGAGATACAGAACAGTTCTGACCTGGATCTGTCAGCTCTCATTCAGCATTTCTAACGAAATGTCAGTTGTGTATTCCAGTCAGTCATTCTTTGTATAAGCAATGGAGACCTTTTCATGCCGTGCATGATAAATTATAAAGCTTCATGAACTTTCTCTAAAGAAAACCTTACTGTGTGATGCAGCTGTTCTGACTCCCTTGGAAAAAGCATATGGAAAACCCAGGACATTTGAAACCAGTAGCAGAAAGCATGAACTATCAGTGCATAATGACAGTGGGAGGTTGCAGTCCAACATTAGCTAATGACTTCGCTGTTCTGGAATTTGCGTTTCCAGAAATAACAAACGGTCCTTCTAACACATGAGCCCTATTCTTTGCATAGATGAATATGAATAAGCCAAAATCGAATCATTTTTACTAACCTGATAATGAGGACAAGCGAAGTGAAAGCCTTCTTGCTGCTGCTTGACTGGGCTTGTTTCTGTGCAGCACCACATGGTACTGAATGCGCTGGCTGCCAACAGGATCCAAGGGTTGCCCAACCCTTTGGAGAAAAGTTAAAGAGATTACGGAGTCAAGTCCCATTTCACAGGATTTCATATTCCCTAGAAAACATTAGGAACTGATGGCATTTTTCTATTTTCTAAACTATTTGACACAGTACACAGAATATAGAGATGCCCAGATGTTCCCAGGCAGATCAGTCTGGGGGGCACCATTGCACAGATGAGCCGAATAGAGTTGGCGAATGGATTTACTCTTAGTGGACCCATGTATTATTAGTCAGGATAATGCAGTAGGAGACCTTTAATGAGGCCAAGCATCTTTGCAACTGTTTGAAGTCTGGAATAGAGGGTATTGCCCTGCATTGAGTCTCTTTTCAGAGACATCTTGCTGCGAGGAAGCTCAGGATGAAAAGCATTAGGGTTTATGATCCTTGCTCAATTTGGCACTTGGAAGAATCCCAGTGTATTACTGTGCCCAAAATATTTGTAGTCAGGCAAATATTCTTTATTACACAGCACTGAAATTGTTGAAAGGCAGCTTTCAGATTTATTGCAAGTATAGCTTCATCTTGAGACATATTAAACTAATAATATTCTTGGTTAAAAAAAAAAAAAAAGCTTATTACTGACTTGTTTGGTGAAGCAGGACACTGACAGCAGAGCAGTTCCCTTTCCTGATTGAAAATCATGAGAGAAACTGACATTTAAAATCCAAAATGAAGAAGCAAAGCTCCTTGGCCGGATATCTGTTATGACTTAACAAGAGAAAGGGTTTTTTAAGCTACATTAAAGTAAGAGATGAGGATACTTTTATCTATCATCACCTGTATTTCCAGTTCCCTTATATACACACCTTATGGGGTGCAGGGAAAGCTGTGCTAAAGGAGGACATTATCTTAGGGAACATTCTTTCTTTATAGACCTCACATCAATCCCAAATGTACTGAACACAATTCAGTGTTTATTTTTATTAGACTCATATTGCCAGTTTGTTCCATATTAATAGTGTTCAGCTAAAACAGGATTCACTCAAACTTTTACTTTGTTACACCATGTACTGTCCAGAATGAGTGACTTTTAATGCAACAATTGGTGAGGAAGAATCTACCATGAACCACTGAACTCTCCCTCCATGAGTCTCAACCTGTTTACATAAATTCTGAAATTAGCAGTGCCAGCTCACTACTGAGCAGTACTGGTCCATTCCTTCACATTACTTACTGAAGATATACCTGTACCTGAAAGCACTGATAGCGTATGCTTGTAAAAGCAGAGAAGTTTTTGCTAGCACAGTTTTTTCCAGATCCCTCGCTGCAATGCACTTTACCATCAAGACAATTTTTTTTTATCAGTCGGACCCTATTTGCATTGGGGCTTCTGCCGGCCTAGCTATGCAAGTAACAAAAAAAGTTTCCAGTAGAAAACTGGAAGTTTTTGTGAATATGCAGCTTTTAAAAGTAGATCAAATATGCAAATCAAACAAAATGTGTACAATACGTAGTAGGTAAGGATGCTACAGAATGTTCGTTGCTTGCAATTCACAAAACTCTGAGATGTTGTTCATGTGACTCCTTGATTCCTTTACAAGCAGTAACCTGAAATTCATGGTAATGTAAGTTGGTTTTCACCCTGTTCGTTTTCTCCTTTTAATTAGAAAATAAAAATCACCTGGGGCAGGTCAAAGGGAAAGAGAGTGAGCTTAAGCTTGTTGTAATAATGTCTTTCCAGGAAATTAGACTACAGTTTATCTGGGAGAAACATGCAGAAACTGATGTTCTATTTCAAACACGGAGCACTTGACCTTTTAAAGTATATAATTATACACTTCGGTTTGTGACATACTGTTTCTCTGCTTTTCCATAGGTACAAAAACAACGTGCCCATCAATGTACAGACTCACCCTGGCAAGTATATCATTGAAAGTCGATATGGGCTGCACTCACTGGAGATTAGCACGTAAGGGAATACTAGATAATTTAACAAATAGGTTAAGCTGAAATGTTGCTATAGGTTGAGACCTGCAAAATGTGAACGTGCCTGTTGGGGATGTAAGACATATCAAGTTTGTACAGCTGAGGTGAATGCTATCTACTAAACGTTCAAGCCGTTCTGGTTTTCCTTAGTACAGGATATGCAATTTACCCGAGTAATTTATCTGGATGATTATTCTATTTGTGGCTGAGTCGGAAACATGTGGGACATTTGTGATTACTTTTTCCATTTGTCTGCTGCATGACTACAGATAAACATGAGAAAAATCCAGTTCAGGATAAAAATACGTGAGTTAACTGTTTTTCAAATACAGCAAAGTTCCTGGTTCTTACTGAAATGAAGAACAGAAATGAGATACCCTCACTTCTACACAAGAAATATCTTTAAGAGTAGTCATCCTCCAAATTGGAAATTTTTGCAGTCACTTTGCATTAAAAAACATTGAAAACACAAGACCTAATAACCTAATTTGACAATCAGCAACAGTCAAGATTTGACAATTTAGACACTGGTAGGTGCTCTTTGATAATATTTTATGATATCTACCATTTCTACAGCTTCCATGTTAAGCATCTCTCCATAGGAGACAGTAAATTAGAGATAAGATAACTTACATAAATATTGTCAGACAGTTTTTCCTTCTTCCATTGTATTCTCAATTTCAAATTTGCAAGTGATATTTGAAAACAGATATGTATTCCAAACATTGGAGTTTTAACACTGAGAAAAACTCAAAGCTTTTTCTTGTTAACAGATTTTACGCAGATTTCTGAGGGGATTTTTTTTGATCTAAAACGTAGGAGAGAGTATGCCAAGGAGTAAAAAGGTGCCATGCCTAATCTTTTCTATCATTTTAGATGTGATTTTGATGACATTGCTCAGTATCGGGCCTCTGCTATGAATGTAAAAGGAGAAATTTCGGCTTATGCTTCCCTTGTGGTAAAGAGTAGGTTTGCAAATTATTTCCTATGATTTTTGTTTTGTTTTGTTTTGTTTTGTTTTTAAGATGCATATTACCATTTTAATTTTTGTGGCTCAGAGAGCCTTCACCTCGTGGTGACAGTGACTGGAGTTGCTCTTTTTCTGTCTAGGGTACAAAGGAGACATCGATGCAAGCCTTTTGTATGCTGGAACTGTTTCCATGCCTCTGGGCCGTAAGTCACAGTATATGTTTGTTTGACACATCCTTTTACAGTTGTGACATCATGACAAACGATGAAGCAGAATATTTTGTAACATTATTTAAAAAAGAAGCAGGTCTGATTTACAAAGGTACTGGGCTCTACAATTTCACGTGGTGTCAGCTCCACCCATAGGGGAAAATGGCATTGCCTTCTGGATCTATGGCTGTTTGCTTAGATAAGGAATCCTTTTAACATTGCCCTTGGCTGTGGAATAAAATCTGCCAAAGAGAGAAACACTTCCTCTATTGCAATATATAAAACACGGTCTGGAAAAAAGTGAGGGGGTGCCTGTGCAGAAGTAGAGTAGTTGACTCAATCATTCTTCTCTGCTGCGACACAATTCCATGCATTGTGAAAATGCACAGAAAAGATCAAATAGCCAGAATTTAATTTGAATACTTCGGATATATCAAGGTAAAAATTGTAGTTTGTTTTACCTGAAGTCTTTACAGCACAAATAGATTCCAGGATATGCTGCAAAGGCGTACTAGATGTCATTTATATATCAAAGCTCTGAAGTAATAGAAAACAAGATTATGCTCCACATTACAAAATAAAAGGCCACAAGTTTCCAATATAAGTTGGGATTTATCACTTGGTAATGGGAAAGGAAGATGACCGCATTCACTGATCACAGGAAGACCGAGAGCTACCAGTGTAGGGCCGTTGTGGAAAAGGAAACTGTGACCCTAGGTTTTAGCAGCTGAGCTGTTTCCAAAAGAAATACAGAAGTCCCCGTGCCAGGTACATGCAGCACAAGTGTAAGGCAACTAGGATATTCTGTCTAGAATACTGCATAACTCGGGTCACAGATCAGAAAAGATAAATTCAGGAGCAAGTACAGAAACAGGCTACTTGCATGCCTGGGGGGAATGGAGACCTCATTTGATATTAAGACCTTCCCCCCACCAAAGGCTTATTTAGCTTATAAAAATGAAGGTTCAGTGGACACATGAGTGCCCTGAGATGGAGAAAAAAGTTAAATCAGGGAAAGAAAAGAGCCATATAAGCGAAAGATCAGCTTGAACTGAACAAATCATTAATCATAAGTAGAAGTCTGTTTAAGTTATAAAAAAAAACTTATGACGAAATGATAAAATGCTGGATCTGAAATTTTAGAAATTCTGGAATGAAATTCTGCAGGAGCTTCTCCTGATAAAATGAACTAGCTGTAAGAACTAGAGTTGCATAAAGAAAGAAATAGTTGGTCCTCTGTGATAGTAAGCGCTTGGATTATTTGATGTTGCAATTACCTCTGAATATGTTGCTGAATATATATTGTTTCTATTTATATATTAAACTTTACCTGAGCTTGTGTTCATAGTCATTGGGTACTTTTGCTTACTACTCTCATGACAAAAGGAAAGAAAAAGTAAACAGCCAGATTTTTTTTTTTCTCCCTTATACAGTTGGCGTTAGCCCTTATGGCTACGCTTCCAGGTTTGAAATCAGCTTTGTCGACAAGTTTGATGTAGCCTTTGGGAGAGAAGGCGAGACAATAAGTCTGGGCTGCACAGTTGTCATCAATCCTGACATCAAGCGCTTCAAACCAGACATCGAATGGTACAGAAATGGTGAGAATGTTTGACAAGAAGAAATATAAACTTCTTTCACGTAAATCTGTACTTATTTCGGCACATGTGAATGTTATGATTTGATCTGCACTTTCTCAGATTTCTGAACAGTAATATCTTCTCTTTTTCAGTTAAAAGTTTTTTAAAAATTAGCATTTTGAAATGGAACCACAATTAGAAAAACAGACAAAGCGTGTGAAAACATCTTCTAGGGATTTATTCTTTCTTAAAAAAAAAATTAAATTAGAAGCATTTTGATCAGCTCCAGCATCTATGTGGCCCATCTACGTAGCCCACATAGCTTTTACTATTTATTTATATGCCGAGACATTTCTTAAGTAGTTGCACAAATGTGTTGCACAAGAGCTGATAAAAAAAACTGTTGCTCTCTGAGGTTACAATTCGAAAATGAAGAGAAAATTGGCATGAGAGCAAAATTAACAGTAATTTATGATTGTCTTCAATGACTGAAATTTGCATAATAAGAACGTCCTCTTGTGTTTTTCCAACCTGTCTATTCCACATATTCGGAATCTGTTCCTCAGTAGATCCAATTAGTTCTCACCGTGACATTCTCTAATTTCTAGGTGTTCTTATTACACCATCCAAATGGGTTCAGATGCACTGGAGCGGGGAGAGAGCTTCGTTAACACTGACTCATGCAAACAAGGAAGATGAAGGTCTTTACACTCTACGAGTGGTGATGGGAGACTACTATGAAGAGTACAGTGGTTATGTCTTTGTTCGAGGTAGGATAATGTGAACAAAAGTTGCTAGAGAAATGAGGAAAGCGCTGGCAAAATCAGTCTAAGCCATTTTAGGTCCTTTTTTTTCAATAAAAAGAGAATAATTATTTTGCATTAACAGATTCTAGCAATATAGCTTCCAATTGTTATCTTTGGAAAAATTGAAGGCACGCTTCAAGCTTGGGTGTCACATGCTAGAAGACTTCTATACCACCTTTGCATTCTGAGTAGGAAATTTAGGGTATTGATGTAACTTCACTACTCTTTCTCAATTTCAGCCTATAAAGAGTACTGAACGTAAGTCATAAAGAGGAAAAATCTACATAATAACTTAAAACCGTATTTTTGTAACCATCTCACTGCTAGCTAAACTGCGCTGTTTTTTTGATCAAGATTTTGTGCACCATTTGAGGGGTTCTCTCTAACACACAATGTGGTACAAATACAGTGGAAGGGAAACACAAAGGTCTACATCTGGGGAAGAATAATGTCTTGCACCAACAAAGGCTGGGGGCTGACTGGTTGGAAAGCCACTTTTCAGAAACGACCCTGGGGGTCCTGGTGGACACCAAAGTTCACATGAGCCAGCAATGTGCCCTTGTCGCAAAGGAGGACAGCAGCATCCTGGGCTGCATTAAGAAAAGCATTGCCAGCAGGTTGAGGAGGTGATCCTTCCCCTCCTCTGAGGGCTGGTGAGATTCATATGGAGTGCTGGGTCATGTCCTGGGCTCTCCAGTACAAGAGAGACCTGAGCTCACTAGAGTGAGTCTAGTGAAGGTGATTAAGGGCTTGGAGCATCTCTCATATGAAGAAAGGCTGAGAGAGGTGGAGATGTTCAGCCTGGAGAAGAGAGGGCTTAGAGGGAGCTTATCCATGTGTATTAATACCTGATGGAGGGAAGTAAAGAAGACAGAGCCAGGCTCTTTTCAGTGGTGCCTAGTCCCGGGACAAGAGGCAATGGACACCAATTAAAACACAGGAAAGCACATTTAAACATAAGAAACACTTTTTTTACTGCAAGGGTGGCTGAACACTGGAACAGGTTACCCAGACAGGCTGTGGAGTCTCCATCCTTGGAGATATACAAAACCTGATCTGACATGGTCCTGGGCAACCATCTCTAGCTGACCCTGCTTTGAGCCAGGGGTTGGACTAAGTGATCTCTGGAGTTGTTTGTCAATCTCAACTGTTCTGTGATTCTCTAAAGTAATGCAGCAAAGCGTAGAATTAAAATGTAATTTCTCCGGGTGTTGTTTGCTTGTACCATGAAAAAATTCCTTCAATTTCTATTAGAGAAAGATTTCTTTAAAAGGAGCCATGGCTATCAGGTTGCATGCTGGTTCTATATCTGTCCCAGCTGCTAAAAGCAGCTGAAGCATGAAATGCTAATTCAAAAGGCTCTGGAAATTCTTGGCTCTGAGACCAAGCCCAGAATGGCACTGTGTTGCCAAGTCCAGCAGAGCTGTGTGAGATAACAGCCTGCTCTGAAAATATGACTGAAGCAGATGTTTTCATCACCTGAAGAAAGAGTCTACTGAAATGAGCGTCCGTGACAAGGAACAGGACTTGTCTTTCTTGCTTTGCTTTAAATTCTGCTGCCGTATAAATAAATAATCACCCTCGTTCCTGCTACATCTTCTAGCAATGCAGGTATGACCTGACTGCGCACCCACTACCCCTTTCACCAGAGAATCTTACTAGCCAGTCGGTGTGTTTGCCAAATTCCAATTAGATTAATTATGTTCTACGTTCCTACTTAAATGGTCCCCATAGTCTCAGTTGGCTAGTGTATGCCTCACTGCTCCTCCTAAACTGTAGTCAAATTCACTACAAAGGGCTAGCTATAGTATTTAACCACAAGCAGTTGTCTTTCTGTGCCACACGTAGAAATCCCTGTGTATCGACGGAAGTGAGCGATGTGCTAATCGGGCTCATAACATTAGGTCGTTAGGCTTCGAGAGCCTGTCACTCTTCGGCCATGGCTACAGGTCAGCATTTGTCAGCAAGCCATCAGGGATGAAATCCTAGCCTCCCTGATGCTGATCGGCAATCTTTGTTGCCCCAGCTATTTCCCAGTCTGTCTTGGAAAGAAACTGTGGTGTCTCATCTTAGTCAAGCGGTACATATGGGCAATGAAAACCTTTCGTACAGAGGTCACTGAAGACATATTGTTATTACTCTTAATGTTCGTATTATTTTCTTATGTTAACTGGATTCCTTACTCTATAGGGTATAATTTTAAAAAATGTATCGAGTTAGCTGTAATTAGAGCCTGGACTCACTAACTTTGGCGCAGCTTCAGAAGTTCCATGTGATGCTACTCTGCTTGTAAGAGAAGACACAGTGTAGAGTGTGGGTTTTTTTCCTGAAGACTACTGTTTTACTTAATGAAGCATGTTAAATACTCTTATAAGGCATTTTTTTCTGAAAGACAAAAGGATAAAAAATAGAGATTACTTCATATTGTAATACAAAATCCTGTAGTACCTTGAAACACCAATCTTTTTTAAGA
The DNA here is from genome assembly GCA_013400035.1 of Rynchops niger. Taxonomy (NCBI): domain Eukaryota; kingdom Metazoa; phylum Chordata; class Aves; order Charadriiformes; family Laridae; genus Rynchops; species Rynchops niger. The sequence continues at coordinate 244,753 of VXBH01008594.1, read as the reverse complement.
AGTCTCGGGTTCAGATGGAATGTATGAATAATATTTATTAGCAAAATATTTTTTTCTTCAGGTATATACACCTTTCTTGTCTAAGTCAGGTCTTCTTTTGAAGTAGCAGGCTTGAAAAATCCTACATGTAATTGTACAAATTGATGTTATTCTGCAGAGAAACAACCTCTCTGAACGTCTTTCATACGATCTTCTCGCAAAGGTTATTTTTCTCTACATGAAAATTACCCCATCTCACAAATCAGGCTCTGACTGTGTAAACAGTAAAATTCCCCAGTGCCCAGCATCTGCTCTGGTTTTTAAAGATTTAGATAAGATACGTCCAGAAGCTGATGCTGGAGTCAAGGCCCTTTGACACCAGCAGTCTCACATTTGTGATAAACACTTCAAAGGAATAATATGCTCATCCTTAATGAAGGTTATAGTCCACAATGATAATGTATGTGTAATATAATTAAACTTCAAAAGGTTTTGACACCTTCGCAGTTCATAGCTAACCAAAACCAAGCAATGAAGGACTATATATGGAGATAAGATATTTAATTCAGGATTGTATATCCAACGGGTGAATACTTTTGATTGAGCTATTGCCTGGCTGTAAGGCAAGATATCAGCCTCTTCTCCTAAGTAGAATAGCAGATAAATACATAGTTTGCCAAGTTTTTAGTTCAGCTATGTCTCTGGCAGGTACCTAACCAGAATGCATGTTACTAATCTTATTTAAAACGCCTAGATGAATTACATTTACAGTATGCTATAACATATTAAGCATTTGTAAATGTGGCAAAGAGAAAACCAAAACCTAGAAAAACACTGACAACATAAAAACAAATACTTTTTGAGGCAGTAATGGAACTTCTTTTTTGGGCTCAGTAGGAACAGAGTTCTGTCCTTAAAGATTAATAATTGTGAAAAAAAAAAACGTGGTTCACATTTGGAAATCCTCATAGATGCTGATGCTGAAATCCCCGGAGCCCCTGGCGCACCGCTGGATGTGCAGTGCTTAGATGCCAACAAAGATTACGTCATTGTCTCCTGGAAGCAGCCCGCTGTCGATGGAGGAAACCCCATCCTTGGGTATTTCATTGACAGGTCAGTGACCACGCTGGACTGGAGAATTTGTATTGCTGCTCATTCTAACTCAAAAACCTAAAAGCACATTGAAAAGCATGAGATAAAATGGACGTTATTTTTATGCTTGTTGCTGGCCAGAAGAAAAATACTTTTTTTTTTGCTTTAGATTGGCTGAGACTGATCTAATTTTCATGGAAATAATTACATCCTGCTTCATTTAACTACATCACAGAACTCACAGTGGAGGTCTCCATGCCCCGTGAAGCCCATCATTTTGTGGGATGTACAGTGGAGCGCTGTGCATGAAAGATGAACGAGTCGCCTTCTGGCAACTGCATGTCCCTTCAAGCATGCTAAAGCTGACACTCCCTGAGCATCCCGGAGCATACTTGGGAGGGTTTAAACAGCGAAGTGAGTTCTGCTCATGTCCCTTCCTCAGTTCAGGAAAGAAGGGGTGCAGCTGTGAGGGATTTAGTGCATGCCCAGATGGTACTTCAGCCCTGACCCCTTGGTGCAGCTGCTTTGATGTCACCAGTATAAAACGCTGCTGAGGAAACTGGTATGGACCAGGCAATGAACACGAACAGATGGTGAAGCTGTAAAAGAGGATGGAGGTGCCCCAAGTTTGCGTTTTTCCCTTCCCAGCACTGCTCTTGCTGTTTGTCTCTTTCAGGTGCGAGGTCGGCACCACACACTGGACCCAGTGCAACGAGACTCCTGTGAAGTTTGCTCGTTTTCCTGTCACTGGTCTGATTGAAGGCCGTTCCTACATTTTCCGAGTCCGAGCTGTGAACAAAGCTGGCATTAGCCTACCATCCCGCGTGTCAGAGCCCGTGGCTGCTCTGGATCCTTCTGACAGAGCCAGGCTTAGAAGTAAGATGTGCTTTTTGCAGGTTGCCTGAAAGGTTTAAGAAGCCATAACTCATTTAAAAAAATATTATGACTATCTACTCATAAGCCTCCGAAGTCCCACTAGAGGGAGCAATGCAAAAACAAAATATTCTTTGGAGATGGCTTTGCCAAGAAGAAATCTTCTCAGTGCTCTTTGCACAAAGTGCTCTATCTGCTCAATTGGCTTTGGCTGGCGGTGGTGCTCGCTCTGAACTTGCAGGAAGGGAGGAAAAGGCACAGGAGACCTAATTGCCTGAAGAGACTTGCTTTTGTTCAGCCAACAAAAAAAGCTGAACAGATCCCGTGAACAGTTTCTCTCACTGTGCCACAGACAAGGCTGGCTGATTTTGTGCTCATGTGACAATCAAAGTCTTGCAGTAACATCAGCACAATACCAGGGTAGCCCAATAGGTAACTGATCCCAAGCTCTCTGCTTTAAAGTTAACATTTTACACGTCAAGGATATTTTTCCTGTGGCCTGGCAATGTCCCAGGCATTTTGCTTCCAAATCCACCTCTCTACCCATATGCCGAAATCATATGCCTAAAATCCAACTATTTCTGCTAGTTTCTGAAGTTTTACTATTTAAAATGGTCCAATGTAGAAGCGTCTTGTATGCAAAGCCAGAGGGCTCCCATGTTCCCTGGTTATATGTCTTACTGTATGTAATGCTGCAAGCTACCGACTGCAGTCAGATGACCAAGGTTCCCTTTCAAAATAAAAACAAAAGGCCGGGGAAAAGAGGTTTGGCACTGCCAGGAAACATTGTGCTCTGACACACATGTGAAACCTGAGGCCTGAGGGAGGCCTCCTCTTTTCACTGGGAAGTGTGGAAGCTGTCTGAGGAGAGGAAGTCTGGTCCTGGTGGCCTATTCCCGTTATATCTCCTCCTCTTGTCCCTCATGATCCTCTTGTCTCCCCACCCACTCCCTCTCTGCTCACATTTCCAAAACACATCAGCCAACCTAAGGTGAAGCACGCGGAGGTGGAGAACAGCATTTGCAAAAAAATTATCTCTGAAATTGTGCTGACCTGGTTGATGGCTCAGTGCATCACTGCAATAATATGATAACATAAAGGTGCTGAGAGAGCCACCCAAATCATATCAGGTGGGTGTGTTGAGTCAGGCTGAGCAGTTTCTGTTTGTGCCTGTGACCCATGATTTGAAAGCTCGTAATGTGAGAGAAAGTGCTTTAAAAAGAGACAAAGAGCAGCCTGCAGGAATGTGGCTGTTCTTTTAATGAGTGAGCTGTTAAACCAGGTGAATATAGAAAATAAATTTGAAGTTAATTCTCTGAAAACGATGAGCTCAGTGAGCCAAATACCTCTGCTTGTCACCTAGGTGACTTCAGTGACATTTCAGGAAGGAACAGATGCTTTAGTGGATTAAATTTTCTAGCTGTATTGATTGCTGAGCTGCTCTCTATATTCAAGCTGGTCAGCCTACAACTAGCTTGGGTAACCAGCTTGCTACATGAGCAACAGTCACAGCAGTAACCAAAAAAGAAGCTCACATGGATCTTGCAAATGTTAGTTATGAACCACGAAAGAGTCGGTTTTCTCATTATTTCAAAAGTTCTTGAAGTCTCCCATTTCCATGATACCTCTGACATTTGTTTCAGGTCACCCTTCTGCTCCCTGGACTGGACAGATTATTGTCACTGAGGAAGAACCTGCAGGTAAACACAGCCCTTTTGCCTACAAAAGTCTAATGTGAAGCTGGCTGAGTAATTAGGAGAACTCCCAGTGAGTTCAGTGGACTTTGGCACGCACCCAAAGTTCGTTGTTCTGAGAGTCACTTGACCTTGAATAACTCCCGACTTGGTTGTCGAGGTGAGTTTTCATTATTCAGGACCTAACAAATAAACATGCCTAGAGTTAAAAGGACATTTAAAACCAATATTTAGATGATTTTAACTCTAGGTTTTAAAAAAAATCAGGTGCAAAGATATATTACTACTCCTATATTTTAATTATGGCACTAATTCTGATACAAATATGAAAATTCAATCCCAATTCCCTTTCCTATTCTTCTCCCCTTTTCTTCAGAGGGTGTTGTTCCTGGACCACCTACAGACCTCCAAGTCATTGAGGCCACCAAAAACTATGTTGTGCTTAGCTGGAAACCTCCTGGACAGCGGGGCCACGAGGGTATCATGTACTTTGTGGAAAAGGTAAAATTGGACAAAATCAGAATCAAGTTGTGGCAATCTTTTACATTTGTTTTCCCATTTCTTCTGGACTTCTAGTTAACTTGCATTTCCACCTGAGACTTTCAAACTGGTGCCAGGACTAGAACTTCTACACTTCATCAAGATAACTGTTACTGTAGTGTCATTGACCTACCCTGGAGTAGACAGCATGACAAACTCCCTCTATAATGAGAAAGCACAGCGCAAAGGAACATGGTTTTATATATATATATATATATGTATAAATATATATACACACATATATAAAAAATTAAATTTGTATAAATGAAGCTTGTCTGGTGGGACAGATTGTTAACGTTTTGGATGGATGCATCCTGCACGAGTTTCTTGGCATCAGCACTTTCCCCTCCAGCTGTCTTTTCCTATTTATCCTCTACATTAACTTTCCATTTGCTTCACCAACTCAACAAAGATGACAAAATTTCTAGAACAGAATCAGTTTTAATTTCAGTGTCCTGCTTTTCTGAGATGGTTTTTGCATGGCTGCTAGCCTAGAAAATTCTTCATGCCATCACCCTTTTTACTTCTATCTCATGGCTCCCAAACTTTTTTATCAATGCTTTTCCCTGTCAGTCTGGAAGCGTCATCATGGGAGACATAAATATCTTCCCATTATGTGTTTTTCATCTCTCTCATGAAATCTGGTCAAAATAAATGAGTTTCACTTAGCAACAGACTTAGAGAGGATGAATACATGAATTTTGAGTTTCCATATAAGTAAGCTTTTGAATAGCCTATTGCATGCTGATTACTGAGCACTAATGTCACACAGTTGGGTAATGTTTTCCTGACAATTTGAAATCCCTCAGAAAGAAGGGCCCGTTACTTGAAACTTTCTTTGATGTAAATCACAGGCAAAAATTAATCACTAATATTAATGGTATAAGTGATTATGGGATGTAGAGTTTCTAGCCACAGAAAGAAAAACAATTCACAAATTAATTGCACGTGTTAATTTTTTTCTGGAAAATGGAGGTCAGATCCTGAGTGATGCTGGAAGCCACCCCAGAAATATTCTCAAGAGTGGCACAGGAACATCTAGAAGCAATGTGGTAATGTTAGAGTTTTGTTCTGTNCTGGAGAATAAATCTTATGAGGAGCGATTGAAGGAGCTGGGACTGTTTAGTTTGAGGAAGAGGAGGCTGAGGGGAGACCTCATCACTCTCTACAACTACTTGAAAGGACATTGTAGAGAGGTTGGTGCTGGTCTCTCTCACAGGTAATTAGCGATGGAACACGAAGGAATGGGTTCAAGCTGCAGCAGGGTAGGTTTAGGCTGGACATTAGGAAAAAATTCTTCACAGAAAGAGTGGTCAGACACTGGAATAGGCTGCCCAGGGAGGTGGTGGAGTCACCATCCCTGAATGTGTTTAAGAGTAGTTTAGATGTGGTGTTAAGGGATATGGTGTAAGGGAGAACTTTGTAGAGTGGAGTTGATGGTTGGACTCGATGATCCCAAGGGTCTTTTCCAACCTAAATGATTCTATGATTCTATGATATTGAATGTCTGCAGAACTTATTTTGAAAGTGGTCCAGAACTGGATGCAGTTAATAATAATATCACTTCCTTGCGGTGGAGAGGAGTTTAGCTTTGATATATTAAAACCAGTAAGCTTTTACGTTAGTTTTCTGGAGTAGGTGGACATCTGGCATATTCATGAGCTTTGAAATACACTCGTTCTGTGGCAAGGCGGAAAGAAGGAATGTGACTTTGTTCTCCATAGTAGGCATATATTTGGTGGTCCAGGTAGAAAGTCTTGTTGGGTTAGAGACTCAGCTTTCAGAAACTTTTGCTCCAAATGCAGTTTCTGGCTTTGACTGCAGTGCGTTGCCGGCACAGAGGACTGGCAAAGGGTGAACACCGAGATCCCTGTGAAGTCTCCTCGCTTTGCAGTTTTTGATTTGTCCGAAGGCAAATCCTACTGCTTCCGAGTTCGCTGTTGCAATTCAGCTGGAATTGGTGAGCCTTCAGAAGCAACGGAAGCCACTGTGGTGGACGACAAACTCGGTAAGTGTGTGGTCGTATGTATTAAATTACCTCCATGGTATCTTTTCAGTTTATGATGTAATTGTTTTGTTTGAAGACAGACAGCTGCCCAGTAAATAATTCAAGTATTAAGAGTAGTCTGTGATTTATTCCCTTTAGCTAAAATAATTTTGGTTCGGGTTGTTGAACCTTTAATGTATAGTCAAATGACAGATGCAAACCAAGGGAATTAAGCTGCAAATAGTGATGCCAAAAACTGCAAAGGCTGCAAATAGTGAAAGAATATGAAAACTCAAGGAAGTACAAAAATGTTTTGTTTTACTTAGAGTCTTTATTGAAAATAAGCCCAGACATCAGCAGAGTTTAACCTTCCTTGTTTGCCAAATTAAACAAAAGTGAAGAATTTAATGTTGACATGAATGCAGAGACCATTTCCACTGGAAGAAAAGCCAAGATGTTCACCACAGTGAAGCATCAGTAGCTATGTCTACATTAGCAATTTGTTTCCAAACGGCAATGCACATTTGAATCCAATTCCCAGATTGTTTCTGTTTACTGCATATTGGTTGAATTCTCAGAGCAGTTTGATGCCCATGAACTACATCCTCTAAGAACAAGAGTAAAACAACTCTTCTTGAAAAACACTTAAGATGCATTTTGCTACTTAACAGGGGCATTTATTTCTGACTTATTCTGTGGGCTGCACAAAATCATTCAGTGTGCGCCTAACACATTTTCCCTTTTAGAAAGCTCCAAATCACATTTCTGGTGCAGATGTTCAGCACAGGGCAATAAACAAAACCTAATCTGAAGGAAATGCCCATAACCATAGGCCATGGAGTCGTGAGGAACCTTGCCATCAAAGGCTTGAACCTACTGATCCTGTCCTGATGTGCCAGAGTACTTGATTGAAATCAGAGGAGTTTTGGGAGGTTAAATCTCTATTAGTTGTGCTAATATAATCAAGAATAGAATGTCACTCTTATTTTATTTGTAAATTTTGACTGGTTGGTCACTGATTTATTTCTGTTTCTCTCCCACAGATATTCCCAAAGCTCCTGGGCGTATTATGCCAACTAGGAATACAGATACCTCAGTTGTTGTCACTTGGACAGAGCCCCCAGATGCCAAGGAGCTGGTTGGGTACTACATTGAGTCAAGTGTAGTTGGATCTGGTCGTTGGGAACCATGCAACAACAATCCAGTGAAAGGCACAAGGTAATGGTTTTTAAAGCATGGAAATTGTGGTCACCGGTTTTTGATTTACTGCGTATATGTGCTTTCCAGCCATTAGTAGTAGTAGTTAATCGCTTTGTGGTAGCCAGCAGGCTGGAATCACTCTTGCAGGAGAAGTTCTTAAGAAGTTATAAAAACATATTTCAAGATGTGATTCTTGTCCAAAAGGAATTTATAATCAAACTTATATTAGAAACAATTAGTCAAGGGGGAGGAAACATGGGCATTCTAGTGAAGAAAAGAGAAGCAGCTCGCTAGTTTTAGCTATTGTACAACCTATCGGTTTGACAAAAAACAGTATAGCAAGGAATGACTGAGGTTACAAATGTGGAAAATTAAACTGTTTAATGTTTGGAAGCAAAGTCCTTTGTTTTGGAAGACTGCTGAAAACCTTTCTGGATTGTATATCTAGAATGTCACGAGGAAATGTGGACTATATCACGCTAACAATATTACTTTCTAACTGCTCTTTCACTTGCAAATATCAAGATATTAATGAACGCTCTTAAATACTGGGTATAAACTCACATTTCTTACTGACGTGAAGCTCAGTCTCTAGTCAGAATAAATAATCAAGATTTAAAACTTTGCAAGCTATATCAGATTTCATTTTGTTTGAATAAGGATGTAGTCTTCAGAGTGTAAAGGAGTAATTGCAGAACTTGATCTCCAGTGGGTTGATTGTCAATCCAGAAGCAGACCGTGCTTGTTATGACTGATTATGCTTATTTGTAATTGCTGTCCATGACAACCCCTATTACAATAAGTAAGGCTCTGCTAAACAGTCTTGGACCAACTTTGTTGTCTATAAAGACGTTGTACATGTACCTAAAACCCCACTTGTTTGAACACAAGCACAATTTCCTTTAAGTATTTTTTGTGCATATATATTGCAACAGCTGTAGGTGCCAATATTATATACTTTCATGCATACTTCTATGATTTATATCGTGGTTACATCAAGTGTTGGTGAAGTTTCGTGCTGTTTGCTTATTTTAAAATATGAAACGTGATCTTTATTCACAGTAAAAATAAAAACGTTCTGAATTACAATATATTGTGATGTAACTACACAGCTTAGGTTCCTATGACTGCATTTTCAGTCGATGTGATATAACGTATGATGCAGTCAGGCCCAGGCTGACTGTTACCTCTTGGCTTTTCTGGTTTTCTGCACACATCCAGGTGAAAGGAAATGATTTGGAAAAATCTGATAGAACAGGTAGGGAAAATTCTGCTCTGAAAATTTTGATTCCGATTTCATTTTTTCCCCCAAATGTAACTTTGATTTTGAAATACTCTTTGTTTTCCACATTATAGTTGCTTCATACATCATTGCATGATGTCAGCATTGGTAGTGCAAGACATGACATTATGAAGTAGAACAAAATAAAAGTAACATGAAATAAAATACACTTAAAATATCTATTGAAAAAATAAATTTTGTTTTAAATAAAATGTTTAAATTTCCAAACCACAATTTTTCCAAAATAAATGATTCCTGTCTTTGGAAATATTGTGTTGTCAGGGTGCACACCAGAGAAAATTTATGAGGGGTTTTTATGTGATCATTAGATAATCCAGTAGAAAAACTATTCTAATAAAAGAGTTTGTCTGGCTTAGATTATTGTGTCACATATAGAAGCAAGAAAGTGAAATAAAAAATCTGACACTTTTTTTTTAGCCTTTGTACATCGCCTTGTCATTTTTTTGAACACTGCAATTTTTCATTTATGATTGGAAATGCATTATGGGAACTTGTGCTACAGGGGTGTCTTTTACTTACATCATGAAGATATCTCACAAGCAGATTTTCGCATAATTTCCATTAGGAAGTATGGATTTTATATATTAGCAGAAGTAAGGTAGACCCTCTGGTAACACAAAAACTTGTGTAGTCTTAAGAAGGAGAGAGTGTCGGTAAACAGTCCGTCTAAAGAGACATGATTTTAGACATTATCTTCATTTTGCGAATGAGGTGCTTAGATACATTCTGCATTCTCTGAACTTCATTTAAGTGACTAGGATCATGGTTTATCTTCAGTTTTCAGAAACCAGAATAAATTTTATGGAAGAAACACTTTCTTTTCCCCCTTAAGATTTTTGTTTTCTTCATAATACTTCCTAAGTATTCCTTCACTGGTTTGTTTTAGATTCATTTGCCATGGGCTCGTAAATGGTGAGAAGTACATTTTCAGAGTCAGAGCCGTTAATGCAGCAGGACTCAGTGAATTTTCACAGGATTCGGAGCCTATAGAAGTGCAAGCAGCCATTGGTAAGCTATGTTCCATTGCCCTTTTCAGTGGTAAATATGCGTTGTTTTAATTAAGTAAAGACATTCACGGTAACTATTTGTAACTAATTGTTACGTTTTACAATGCTGTCCACAAATAATAATTTGTCCATAGATCCTATGGTCTCACAGTTATGGTTTCACAGTCACTGCACTCTTGTAGACTGTTCACCTTCACCATCCAGTCTTCTTCAGGTGTTTCTTGTGAACCACTGTAAAAGAGCACTGCCAAGTTCACTTCATAGGTATCCTGGAAAATGTAATGTCATTCCAATTCCATCATGTGGTATTTATCACCTCTAACACACACCATCCTGTATACACTCAGTTCCTAAGAAATTTTTTTCCACACCTAAACCTAATAATCAGTGCAATGTGTTTCTTGTAAACCTTCTATAACCCTGTGTGTTCTCCCTTTGTTGATGAATTACTTCTGTTTGCCACTGCCTGAACTAATCCATAAAGATTAATGAGGTCATTGGGCTATAATAAATTGTATGTCTGCAACATCCTTGCTCTCATTTGGACCAAAACCGCATACCTCACAACCTTAGAGCACAGAGACGTGGCTTAGGGCAATTTTGTGAGATCATTTTGCAAGGATCAGAAATATGACTTGGAAGATCTAATACTAAAATAATGGTACCAAATGAAGATTACTATTAAATTTCCATATTTCTTCTGCCCTGAAAAGTAGACATTATTAAAAGAACATTACTTGTGAGCAGGTTGAGAGGTATTCTATGCATTTTAAATTTTTGTGAATTCAAGCTTAACATTTTGTGTGTAAAGCCTATGATTTGTCACACTGTGGCTGCATTGTTCACTGTACGCATTTCTTCATTCTGTTGACTAAATGAAGAGGAAAGAATGGATTCTAATTCAACCTGTCTCTGCTGTTTTCTGGCAATTATAGGGGGAGGACTGCTTCATGGTGTGTGTCCTGAACTGAGTGGTAAAGCTGGTGGACTAACAGACCGCACTACCAGCTGGGAAGGCATGCATGAGTCCTCCCAGCCTATCTTTGACACAGATGCTTTGCTAAAATGCAATGCTAAATTTAATAGAGACACTCTACCCAGTAGCTCTGACAAACTGGGGAGTACAGGAGATGATAACATGAGAGAAATGGTTAAGGACGGTGTCACATCTGCACCACAAAAAGTTGCTGCTAAGCAGGCAAGTAAGTCTCGACCCGGGGATCTTTTGACACTGGAAAAAGTGACCAAGAAGAAAGATATAGGTGAGAGTTAATAAAATAAATAGATTTCACTGCTTTGGTACATCCACTTCAGACGGTTGTAACCTCTGCTCGTCCACACCACAAGCGAACGCACTCTCCAGGGATGCATCTTCCATCAAACCCATTAATTACCTGCTCAACTCTCAGTTAAGATCATGATGCATGTAATGGTATCAGAGACCACTTTACAAACTTAGTGGCTACTGAAAGGGAAACACATAAATCCATTTACTAATTTTATAGCTTGTTTGACTACATATTAATGTATCCAAGATATTGTATTATTTCTAAATCACTTCAGTAATTTGTTAGGAGTCTTGTTAGCTAGTCTCTGGGTGATGTATGTGTGAAGGAAACAAAATCTGATTATGATGGTAAGCGTGAAAATCTGTGTTGTGTTAGGATATATGAAGATCCTTTGTGGATTTATGTCTAAGCTACAGCTTATCCTCTGAGACACAGTGCTAATGAATGTTGTGTTGTATCTCTGACTAACACCAATATGTAATGAGGAAAACCTATCAAGTTGAAGGCACTGGCACAAAATCGTGTTTTATGTTGTCAACACTTAAACACTCATTGTGCCTGAGAAACATGGGGCTTGAATTTCATTTAAGCCCTGGTACCTGGCCAGTGAACTGAATTTCGCCCCAGCCCTCTGAAGTGAGACTCATAAGACTCATGCAAAACGCTCAACAGAAAATAAACTAGAGGCACCCGGGGCTAGCTGACACTGAGATAAAACATTAAAGACAAAAGGAAATTTATATGATGTAGGATTTCCATCAACAGTAGGACTTCAAGGTCACAAGTAGAGCTCTTCACTGGTGCATGACATACTGGGTGTGGGCAAGGATTTCTCCACTAGATATAGAAAAACCTTTACAAGAAAATGGTTTGGGATGAAGTTAATGATTTCTGTATTGTTAAAATATTTCTTTTTTTTAAAAAGAGCAAATTTTTTAATTTAAGTTCCAGTAACAGACATGTTCCATTTCTGGTCAGTCTACAGTGCCTATGATAATGCTTCCTTCCATTAAGGTAAGATTATGTGATGGGTGCAATGATAAAATTTGCACAGTGTATAAATTTAAAAGAAAAAAAAAAGAATGAACAGATAAACTACATTCTGGGAAGGGAAGAATGTGGATCTATTTAAAAAAAGGGACTACAATGAATATTGTATGTGTAAAAAAGAATTTGCTTTCAGCAAAAGGAAACAAATCATTGCATCTCCAATTTTTTACCTTTTCCTGTAATGTTACTTCTAGTTATTCATTTTTCACTGTTTTAAAGCGAGTCCTGATCACTTACATCAGAGCTGCAATTGCAACACAGTCTTTCACCATGTATCAGCTTGCTTCTCAAAAGCCATATGATTCTGAAAATTAATTCCTACGCAGTGTGGAGTTTTTTCATTTGGTTTACTGAAGCTTTTATCCTGCATTTCTTATTCCAACTCCAGAAACTTCCCTTGACCACATAAATATTGTCCTTATCAGGAAATGCAGGATGGGAGCCACCTGAATATGGTAATTGAACGCCAGTCTGACTATTGAAATATTGCTTCCTACTTATGTATTATTCACGTTGAAACAGCTGCTCCATCTCCACCTTATGACATCATGGTACTTGAGAGTGTTCGTGACTCGATGGCATTAGGATGGAAACAACCTAAAGTCACTGGTGGAACTGAAATTACCGGCTACTACGTGAACTATCGTGAAGTGGTTGACGGAGTTCCTGGGAAATGGATGGAGGCCAACGTTAAGGCCATTAGTGAGAGGGCATACAGGGTAAGCCGTTAACTCCTGCTATTGCCGTAGGTGCAGACAATATCTCCAACACAGATCTCAAAGGTAGATTGGGTTGAATTATGACTCGGTGTGCAGATTGCTGTTCAGAGGGTTTTATATCCATGATGATAAATTTAGTTACCTCTGTTAAACTTCTCTGCAAAGTTATTAGTACACTTACCTGTTAGTCTGGCATCAACTATCATCTGTGAATGCACTGCTCTAGACATAGCCTGAATTTTTGTAAGTCAGGCCCTCACAACAAATGGCGTTCCTACTGGGTTTGGTGGACCTACCTCAGTGCTTGCTGGTGCTGGAATCAGCTCCGTGCCGGCTGTGTTTGGTGATCAGTTCTTGACCCAATTTAGGGATAGTGCTAGCTACAACCTCGTTGAGCTGCTTTACGAATGAAAAGCAATGCCAGGACTGAGTTTCACCCTGCTGTAAGGACAAGTCTTGCCTTAAGTGAACTTGCTCTGTATCACGAGACAGATTAACATGATTGTGGACGAATACCCTGCTCCCTCCATGACTACCAAAGTGTCTGTCATTAGGAAAAGAACAGTTTGAGTGTGCTAAGACCACTTGTGTATGCTCCACCACTAGTTAGAGGAAAAGCCAAGGCAGTTATCACCTTATGTATGATGTCAATAATGCTTTCATCTCTTCAGGCACTTAAAAGCATGCTCACACATTCAATAATTGTCATTGTGACTTTCTTCTAAAGCCTTAATCCAAAGTTAATAAGTACCATTTTATTGATTCTGCAGATTCAAAACCTGAAGGAGAACATGGTATACCAGTTCCAGGTGGCTGCTGCTAACCTGGCTGGAGTTGGAACACCCTCCCTACCCAGCCAGCCCTTCAAATGTGAAGAATGGACCATTGCTGTACCTGGTAGGATCCTGAGTGGGAGATGGAGGTTACTCACAGCCCAAAGGTGCTCTGTGACTGATTATCTAAGTTCTCAATGCCTTCAGTTTCCAGGGGAGTTAACAGGCACTGAAGTTCATGCCCAGGCTTGAATCTCCATCGCTTTGATTTAGTACATTTACAATGATGCATTAAACAATCCCTATTTAATCAGCAGCATTTTACAAGCAGCTTGTGTTTTCTTTATCTTTCCTGCTTGGTTCCAGCACTGTGTCTGCCACTTTGCTTCCTAGTTTAAATGGTAGACATAAATACCCGTCTAAGGAACAAGGCAGAGAAGAATGAGGTCCTGCAACCCTTGTCTAAATGTATCACTGCAAGGCCAGATGACTGGCCTTTTAACACGTGTTGAAATGAATGAAAACAACCTCCATTGACTTCAGTGAACTTTAGAGCAGTCCTTGAAGCAGCACATTAGCTTAATAATTAACTTATTTCCCTGAGTTTGGAGTTTATTTGTCATTTTTGTTTGTTCATGAATATTTGATCGAGATAACGAATCTCAACAAATTTGATTGTTTTCTGGGCTAGTCTTTTTATTAGTCATCGGGTCTAGATATGATACAGAGGAGCTGCACGTGTTATGTCAGCTCTGGGTGTACAACATGGTGTCTGGTTTTAGTTTTTTGAAGTCTTTTGCTTTAACCCTATTGGGATTTATTTTGATACCACAACTGCAACTTTTACCTTTCAGGGCCACCCCATGATGTCGCATGCATAGAAGTTAGGAAGGACTCTTTGGTTTTACTGTGGAAGGAACCGGTTTATACTGGTCGTAGTCCCATAGCTGGTTATTATGTTGACATGAAGGAAACTGAAGCAAAGGAAGAACATTGGAGAAGTGTCAATGAGAAGCCACTTCAAAAGAAATACTTGAAGGTAAATAGATTCAAATGCTGGTATATTAGTATAATCTTGAGGAAGTCAGCCTTCGATAGCATTATCCTGTGCTGATCATGGTTCCATTTAACGAAATATATAGCAGTTTATGTTGTGCTGAGGGTACACACGTGTAATATAGTCAGGCATGTGCCTGTATAGTCAGGCAAGACAGTAACTCATAAGACAATCTGGTATGACAAGCATAGAAAGAAAAGAAAGCATTGCTAAAACCTAATACCATTCTTACAACACAGGGAGCAACCCTAGCATTTTCTAGCTCAAAGGGCAAGACAGGTATCACTACACAAAAACAGATGGCACAAAAACAGATACTGGGATAACGTGGCAAGTGATTCTTTCTAATACAAAATACCCTCTCCGCACATTTCATGGCAAGTTAAACCCGAGCTTTTTGCACTATTATGCTACATAATTTAGTGGAATGACTTCTAAATAAGGGATCAGCTGTATCTCCATTCTAGAGACACATCGTAAGTAGGTTTGCCATTTGTATGCTTTTCAGAATATTTGAAAGACAACTCACTTTTAGGTGTGAACCTTTCATATATGTTTTAAAGGAATATTTGCAGGTGTTATAGTGTCAGTATAATTCCTCAAGTCACTACAATTAAATCTGTATGCTTATATGCCCTCCTGTTTCCAAGTAGGTGTGTCTGATAATTTCATTTTTAAAAGCCAGAAATTACCTTCAGTAAAAGATTATGCTGTTTCAGAGGTCAATGTACATGAGTTAAAAACATCCTGTTCCAATAACAATGGTCCTTTTGCAAAGAAATCGATGACATTAATGACGCTGTCTGAATGTTAGCTATGCATACATGGGTGGAACAAGCCAAACAGATAAGTCATGTCACTCTGGAATTGAAAAAAAAAATGAAAACACAACACGAGGAAGAAATATTTGTCAACTGGAAAAGCAGCAAAACAAAAAGAAGGGAAATATAATTGTCAGGCATCCAGACTGGAATTGTAAGAAGTGTGAAATTAAAATCAATGTTTTGGAGCACATCATGCATGTATGTATATTTGCTTCCTCCAGATAGGTGGCCTAAAGGAAGGTGTGAGCTATGTGTTTCGTGTGCGGGCAACAAACCAGGCTGGAGTTGGAAAACCATCAAATGTCACAGAACCTGTTGTAGCTGAAACACGACCAGGTTTGTTAGAAATGCTTCCTCTGTTTTGTCATATTTAAACAGGGTCTTGTTTGCACGATGTGTTTACATACAGGCTGCTTGCGAACAGTCTGACCCCTCTCAAGTCAAACTTTTTTACCAAACAGGAAATGAGTTGAGAGTCATATCTTACTTTCTTGTCTGGTATATTTTAAGGTCAGAACAGATTTTTCTTACTATAACTACGGGTTCAGGAATATAAAAATACAATAAAGTTGTAAGTTTTGCATATATCGATAGATAAATGCGTAAGCAGAAGACCCACTAAGATCAGCTCAACCAAAACATTCTCCAGATGTACAATTTTGCCCTTCCTGTAGTAAACCAGTTATTTATGTTTTATCTCCTTTCTTTAACTTATACAATGTGCCTCGGGAAAGGGAAAAAGAAATTCCTTTTTCCCCTTGGCTTTAACAATGTAACAAGGTCAGTACAGAGAACACCTTCAGTAGGAATTCAAGTGCACCTCTTTGATGGAGTCATCCTTGAAGGCTGGCTCCAGAGTGTCTATAATGCCAGCAAGAAGTGCAGGAACCAGTGCAGAGGCAGAATCTTTGTACCTAGAACTTCAGCAACCCCTGAGTTTTATTTAGCTATACAGGTAACCTAAGTGACTTTGGTTGGAGTCAACACCTTTTTGTTACTAAGTTCCTAACAGAAAACACAAGCGTGGGCTTATGTCTTACTCATCTGTAGACTATTGTAGAAGTGGAGGATCCAACAAGGGGCAAAAACAAACTTCCAGATATTTTAACCAAAACTAGTGTAAGGTTAGTGTGACATAAGAGAGCATAGGGGTACAACCCAGCCTGGATCCACCATACACCCTCTTTTCCTCTGACAAGTTCCCTTTCTCCACCTGAAGACTCTCCTATCTGCCATTACAATTAAAAAAAAAAAAAAAAAGAACATAAACTCTCATTAAGATGATAATCACGACAAAAAAAAATTGTATGGATTTTTCAATGTTCACTCAAACGAGGCACACGCCCACCTGGCAATACAAACTTGAGCAGAACATTTGGTTTAGAGACCTCCCCATTAGAGAAGGAGCTACATGTCAGGATCATGGCCTTTTTGCAAGTGAGGTTTGGATTCACAGGTGTAATGTCTGAGGGATCACAGGAAAGTCAGGGTTTGGCCCACTGAAATCTCAGGGAAGCTGAAAATTATTTACTTGTACAAATCTGGTTGACCCATATTTTGATCTGAGATCTGCAGATGTGGCATCCACCAAACTAAGCTTCTTTAAAGTATTAAGAAAGGACAAAAGGCTTACTAAAAAAAAATACTTCAGAAAGCAGTCTCTTGGGCAGGCTTCCACCTTTCACCCTCAAACCACACAAACCTCAAGAACAATCATACCATTTTTTTAAATTTACAAGTCTTTTGGTGTTGCCCAATGAATGCTGCCTTTATTACCATCTTGGATGGAGACAAAATATTGTTAGGTCTCTCTAGACAAGTCCTGCTGGAATGTTGTTTTTGGCAAATATGTAAAATAGCCAGACGACTGAGCTTTCTAATCAAAGAATGTAAGTAAATAATATCCTGAATGAAAATTTTTGCTTTAATACGAATAGTACCAATTGTCTTTATCCAGTGAAATGTGTAAATATGATGTGATAGTTTGCATCCACCTTCTGTCATTTGAAAACCACATTTAAGTTTTACAGTTACCTTCTAAAATTAAACGAAAAAACCTGCTCACAAAATAAATACCAATCCAGGTTACTTCTGAGCTGTAACTTTGTCTTTAGACAAAAGCACTTTGGTGTGTGGGGATGTGACAGGAAGGAGGGGAAATCCAAGAGCAGACTGCAGCTCTTCCCCATTGCTTCCCTTAGTCCTTGTGCATCTTGGTGCAAAGCAAAACTAGATTCTGGTCCTGCATCAGTCACTTGAGAAGGGCTTGCACCTCAGAAATTAATAAAACCCTGTCCCATTCAACCTTTCTGACTAGCTGTATGCAAAATGATGCCATTAACTGTAGTGTTTTGAAGCTGTCTGCTTTATCTTCCTGTTACCTCTTTCCTTTCAACGCAATAAAATGCTCAGATAAACAGAGATTTGATATGACATCTAAGTATTTTATTTCTTATGATGACTTTAAGAGAAGCTTTGGATGATATGTTGAAACCACCAAGCTATCTAGAGGAGGGAAATTAAGACTGCTACTCCTATGGCGGCCCCCTTGATTCCATTTTGTCAGATAGGGGGAGACCTCTGGCTAGTAATTTAAGAATTAATTTTTTTTTTGCTCATGTAAATACTAGAGGTAAACGACATCACCACTTTTGGAAATAAATGCTATGCATTGTTATCATAATGAGAATACTTTAAAACAAATATAAAAGATCCTGTCCTTCAAATGAACCCTCTGGCTATAGTTCTTTGCACATCGTATAAACTGCCATCAAAAGATTCATGTGCTAATGATCTACAGGAAACTAAACGCTGATGAAATGTCAAGTGATTAATTTGCATATAATAAATTAAATTATAAAAATTTTGCAAATATGCTGCTGCTTAGTAAAATATTTGTAGACCTTAGACTTCATTTATCACCTGTTGGGACTTAAAGTGCTTCATTATGCGAGGGCTGGTAAATAACAGTACCAAAATGTGAATATTAATCTCATCTTTCATTAAATGGTTATGGCAAATTCTAAAGACTAAGAAAGCTGTGCATACACAAATTGTCATTACAGGAGCAACTCACAGTGCTGGAAAGGACGTGTGTAGTATTAGGATGATGAAACACAGAAAGCTCCTTGTATGCTTGAGGCTCATTAAGAATTATGCTGAAAATAAAGCATTTAATCCCGATGTCAGGAATAAGGCTCTTGTCTTTAAGTTACAATGCTTTGTGAAGAAAGTGTGTCATTAGCATTCTGGGCAGCCTGGAATTGTCTTAAGCTAAGTAATATAACACGAGTGCCCTATTGAGATGCGAGGTCCAGCTCAGAGCTGTTGGGAAAAGGAGGCTGGATGTTCTCCAGCACCTCTCAGCGCACACGCTCTGCCTGGCATTCTCAGACAAGTTGTTGAAATGAAAGTTAACGCCACAGATGACGAGCTCATCGAGCCGCCTGAATCCCAGATGAAATTCCCTAAGCTTAACCGGGGGTGCAAGGGGGCAGGATAGAGGTGCCTTTGGGTTTCTGATCTGGGATTCACTCCCGGGGCCTTTTAAAGGATAAACTGGGTCATCTCATTCAGCTCAGGGACTGTAGGTACTGGCAAAACAGGGTGGGCAACTTAAGCAGCTAATTGCAAATACTCACTCCCTTTGTGGGCCCGGGATTAATGCTGCTGCAGACGGGGCGGCAGGGCCAGATGCCAAGCAACAGCAATTAAACCAGCCTCCCGGAGTGAAGCCAGAGTCACTGAAAATGTGCCTCAGATGCACAAGTGAGTCCTGATGGGGCAACTCGAGGAGTGTTTCCTCTTCTGCCGCCTGCACCTCTTCAAACACCCACATTTGCACACCGTATTCCCTTTAGAGCGCTTATCTTATTAGGGAATAAGAAATCCACGCTGCATAATGAAAACTCTGACTACCTCTTACTGTGGAAAATATTGCTATTTAATATTTCAAACATTTAGTGGATCTAGAGGCTTGCTTTTTTTTTTTTTTTTCCCACCCTTCGGGTTTTTCTAGAGCAAATATCATAAACTTTCATGTGTGCTTAGACTTGCTTGAATAAATGAGTTGATTTATGATGCTCTTTAATCTGTTCCGTACTTTTATGGATAAGAATAAGAACTGTTCTTGTGAATCAAAGACTGAGGACACCCATGTTTGCAGCAATTTATGTGCCGACTGAGAAAACAGGAAGGATCTGCTTAATCTCCCCTATGAATGATACCTATAAAAATTTGTTTGCTGGCTTCCTGAGACAGTGGAATTGCCTTGTTCTGGTCTTTCAGGAACCAAGGAAGTGGTGGTTGATGTAGATGACAATGGAGTAATTTCCTTGAACTTTGAATGTGATCAGATGTCTCCAAACTCTAAGTTCGTTTGGTCCAAGAATTATGAACCAATTGAGGACGACTCTCGACTGAACATCGATACCAAAGGCGGAAAGTAAGAACCCTCGGGGGTCGCAATACTCGTGTAGGCTCGTCACAGAAATCCATCCTTTTTGACGTATGACCTCAGTAAGAGCTACAGCTGCCTCTGTTACTGGAGGGTTACTTTATGAGCATGCTGTTCTCCAGCAAGTCCATACGCAGACCATTTGGAAATTGAGTCAGACCTCCTGACCGAGTTATGTTTGGGCATAGGGAGAGAAAAATCTGTGCTCTGTCATCTTGTAGCTTGTCAATCAAGGCAAATTATTATTATTATTATTATTATTATTATTAATATTATTATTCCTACTGTTGTTATTTTGAATCTCTAAAGGATAAAATTGTCTGGCTGCTTGCAAAATGCTTTTACCATGTAACACTGTCGCAATCTTTGGAGAAGCTGGAGTAAGCAGGACTCTCTTCTGGCGTCAGTATGGCCTGATTTGGTAACTTCTGTCATGCTCCATAAGCCTACTCTGTTTCCTCGGGCTTTTAACAGAGAGGGAGAAATGGCAAATGCACAGGTCCAGCCTGTGAAGTACCTGTCTGCTCTTTCAGTTATAGAAACCATACAGAACCGGTGGCTCACCCCACTCTTGGTATTGCATGTGAAAACTGAATCACCCCATACTTGCAGTATCCTTCCACGCTCATCGAAGACTTGACAACATGTTTTTAAGCACGCTTGAGCTAGGTTACACTAGCTATTTCCAGTGCTTTTGGCACGATGTGAGAGTTGTGCCACCTCCCTTTGTACCACATATGGTAGGACCTACCCTGCTTTATACTGGCCAGAGCCCTGCACTTGCTTGTTCAGTCAGAGGAAAAGCTAATATGACATCATTTTTATCTGGTGTCAGAGACATAAAGGAGGAATTTGGTTCAGACTGATCTAATCTTTTTCTCAAAATGCTTTTTTTTTTTTCTTTTCCCCCTAAAGGTCAAAAGCTACCTTTAAGGATCTTGGAGAAGATGATTTAGGAATTTACTCTTGTGTTGTTACAGACACCGACGGAGTTTCATCAAGCCTCACAATTGATGAGGAAGGTAGACAGAATGTCTATTAAGCAGGCCTGTTTTGCTTTCACATCTGTTTTTCCCTGCTGCTGTGTCTCTCAGATCCGTAAGGCACGCAGACTTCATATTATTTCTTTTATGTCTTTTGCAGAAATGAAACGCCTACTTGCTCTGAGCCACGAACGCAAATTCCCAAGTAAGTGAATCAAATGTGTCTGTAGGGGGGAGTTTTGCATGTAGTGGGGTATCACAAAGCTCCTGCCACCATCAGGTAGGGAAGTCACTATGGCAATTTCAAGTGAAAGTGGTTTTGAATTGAAAAACTAAGATTCCTTTTTTTTCCCTTTTTTTTCAGTACATTTGTGTGTTACTGATGTTCATCCTGATCTGTTGCAGGCTTCTGATCTAGGCATATAATAAGTCTATATTACAGTTGGAAAATAAGTATCTCATTGGCTTTGTTTCTTCTGCAGAACAGCCTTTTATACTTACTCAGCCTACCTAGCCTCATTTGAACACCTCAGTTTGAAAAATTCTAACTTTACTCCAACTGAAGTTAGCATAAGTTAAATTTAAGGTTAACAAAGCAGGCAACTGTTGTAAATTCAGCTGTAATGGCCTATATATACACAGAATTTTCCTCCTACAATTCATTCCCTCCCTCTTTCCTGTAACACTTGACAATATGAACATACTTTCTTCTGCTTGGGATGGTATTTTTGTGAACTCCTCAGACCTCCCTCCCATATCTGTGTGATATCCTGGTAGTAGCACAACTTGGTTATTTTCATTGGAATGTAACTTCAATAATAGAAAAAAATAATAAATTGGATTGTATAATGAATCCTATCACACACAACAAGATGAGACCTAAACCTTGTTTCATCTTCTCCCACTACATTTTCTTCCTCTTCATTCCAGGCAGTAAATCTCTTGCCTATGTTCTAACACCTTCAGCTTTGGGCATGCACTGCTGGCACCTCTGCCAAATCAGCCCCCATCGCGCCTCTCAGCCCAGTCGAAGCTTGGCCGCAGGAATGGCCTGTCTTTTTTGCCCACATCATCTCTCTTTCTCATTTCCTTCTGTGTTTTTCCACATCAGCTCTACTCTTCTCAACATAACGTATCACCTTTTGACAGCTTAATGACAGACCAAGCACCCCCTTGTTTACTCCTGCTCCTCCCAGTTGTTTCCTCCATGCTTTATCTTCACGCTGAAAAGTTAGTCATCACAAAACCTTACTGTTGTCGCACTTCCTTGCTTGCCCCGATCTTTGTCTTCTGAGTGCTCTTCCACCCTCCGTGCTCATAACTAACGTCACAGAAGAAGCTCCTCAGGACACAGACCGTGTCTTCTTTTTTAGGCAACTGTGCACTTGTAGCTGTGCATGAGCTTCCAGGAGGCACAGGCAAAAAGGGAGATCATTGCAGAATGTGTCCTCAAGGAGGAAACTGTCTTACTTGCTTTGGTCACTCTAGGCCCCGTGGATGCTACAAAAAATATAATTACAAACAGGAGTTAAGATACATCTGGCTATGGCTAGGAGGCTAGAAAAATAATAATGAGCTCCTATGGATCAACATGAAACTTTAGTCATATCTGCAGATAATCTGTTTGAGGATTACTCAAAATCTCTAAAAAAAAATAATTATCCTATTCTATTCTAGTTGCTAGGCACTGCTGATTCAACATAAGCTCTTGCATGTTGTTTTGTTTGTACTTCTGAACTGCATTTAATTGTAACTTCTGCTTAGAAACATCTGCAGCCAGTAACTCCATGGGAAAATGGGTTGCTTGTATAATGCAGCCTTACAGAACACAATTACACGTGGGCACGATAGTGTATTGGTGCTGGTTAAAAATAAATTGTTCCAACTCTTCAATTCAGTAACAGCCCAA
Organism: Rynchops niger; assembly: GCA_013400035.1. Lineage (NCBI taxonomy): Eukaryota > Metazoa > Chordata > Aves > Charadriiformes > Laridae > Rynchops > Rynchops niger. The sequence continues at coordinate 222,018 of VXBH01008594.1, read as the reverse complement.
GGACTCTCTGTCAAGTGCTCGCAGTAATTTGTGATGCTGTACAAATAGGAAGTAAAACCTTGTAAGCACACTGGCTGGAAAATGCCTAAAGTAGCTGTCGGTGCTTACGGAAATATTTTAGAATAAGACTTTTGCTCATAGAGGACTGTAATGCAGAGCTGTCCGGTTCCTTTAGGCTGGGGAGTGAACAGCCTTTTCCCGAAAAAGAACCCTTTTGCATCCTTTCAGCCCTTTATTTAACAGCTTCTGAGATACTTTCCTCTTTTCCATGCTAGACTAAGATATTCATAGTTAATTACATGCAAATCAAGTGGGGGTTTAAAATTGCCATAGAGCTGACAGCGAGACAAAAGCAGTACAGCCTGATGTCTATTCACACCCTCTCCCTCTTGCTTCCACTGGCTCCTGTAGCATTTCAGTTGCTTTTTGGGAGGGGAGAAATTGTGCAAGACCTGAGATTCCTTTTGTTTCTTACAAGCAAAGTGAGGCACTGGCTGAGGAAGCCTCACACGGACCATGTGCGCTGCTGGGGCACACTCCTATGGGGATCTTCTTTGCCCTGCTCCCTCGTGGTAACGCTGTCCCTCCAGGCTCCGGGCTTTCCTCTTTCTGGCTAAACTCATGTCTTTTTCATAATTCTCTTTTTTTCCTGTGGTTGTTGCCTCACGTCTCAGAAGCCTTATTTTCACCAGAGACAGGCCCTGTGCCACTCAGGCACCAAAAGCAAACATGTGGGTGTGGGAAGGCATAGGTATGGTGAAGGGATGAGCATGGGAAAGGAAGACATGGCGGGTCCTTGCCCCCTAACTTTGTTTGGCAGTGGGGTGGGATGGCAATGGGATGCAATGGGATGCAATGGGATGCAATGGAATAGAATAGAATAGAATAGAATAGAATAGAATAGAATAGAATAGAATAGAACAGAACGGAATGGAACAGAATGGAACGGAATGCCATGGCATGGCATGGCATGGCATGGCATGGCATGGCATGGCATAGATAGAATAGAAAGGCATGGCATGGCATGGCATAGACTAGACTAGACTAGACTAGACTAGAATAGAATAGAATGGAATGGAATGGAACGGCATGGAATGGCATGGCATGACATAGAATAGAATAGAATAGAATAGAATAGAATAGAATATCTTCAGTTGGAAGGGGAAAACAACCCTGTCCTGGGATTTGTCTGGGAGGTGGTGTATCTTTACACTATCACCAGACTGCATCATCAAGCATTTTGCAATGTGTTTGTACACCGTCTTCACCTGTTCCGTGTTACACCCTTGCAACACAGACTTTAGACTGCCATGAAAGTAGAGATTGAGGTAGAGCGCACATACAGCATATGTGCTCCCTAGGGAATGATTTGGTTGAAAATTTGAGCATCCACTAAGACAGCTAAAAATTATGGAACACAATGAAATGATCAATATGCCCCAATATCAGAGTCTAATGCTCAGGTTTAATGTTGCTGATTAAGATATTTTAACAAAAAGTTAAATTGAAAGCAAGCTGAGGACTTTTACTAAAATGAACAAGGGAAAATGAAAAAAAAAAAGAACGACTAAAACCACCTGCTGTACCCTTTACGTGATTTTTTTTCCTGCTATCACGAGGAAGTGCACTATATGCAGGGGATTTTATTCATAGGTAAACAAAATGTACTGGAGAGATTGTGGGTGCGTTGTGATACTTGGTGAATCCTGGGAGATGGAGGTTCCACCCAGCAAAGGATCAAGTGCCTCCAAAAATCTCCCAACCTGCAGCTTAGCAGCTGACTTTCTGATCTGGCTTCGTGCTTGGTGGGTTTTGGTGGTTATTTTTTCTGCTGAGTCAATTCACTGTCTTACAGTGGCATTGTTAAGTGACCCATTAGACATGTGTCTGCGCCAAACAGACTCACGTCGTGCTGCAGAGATACTTGCAGATTATCTTTGAAATAGGTTTAGCCTTGTATTAGAGTGGAGGTAGACCGGCATAACTCAAATCCTGAACACTTCCAGTCTGTACAGACCTAGTGATTGACGGATCAAAAGAGTAAATCTTGTCTGTCATCTTATCTATATGTGGGTGGAGAGGCATTCTGTCTGTAAGAAGAGCTATCATAAGCTAGTTACCTTGAGCACAGTATCTGAGTATGACAGGAAGAAGTGGCTTTCTGATTGTAGAAGACAATATTTGGGGTACTTGCAAAGTATATGCTTCATTCTTTTCATTCTTCTTTGTAGCTGTCCCACTTGCCTCTGAGTTGGCAGTGGAAATTTTGGAAAAAGGAGAAGTGAGATTCTGGTTGCAAGCTGAAAAACTGTCTGGCAATGCAAAGGCCAACTTTGTATTTAATGACAAAGAGATTTTCAATGGAGAGGTAAGCCTTTTCATTGCTTACACGTGTTTGCATTTTTATGAGTATCAATGAGTATTAATGTCTCTGTCCCCAATGTACTTTCAACTAGTGTTCCACACTAATGCATTTTCATGGGAAAGAACACATGTCATTGAAAGCATCATTAGAAGGATTTTGTCTGTAGTTCTGAGCTGCAGCTGAATTCTACTGGATGCAATTTATAAAGTGGAGTTAAATGACTTTCTGCCGCCTTTGTGAGTACCACGTGTTCTGTTGACTAATGGGGACCATAGGAGTTCCTGCAATAAGGTAGCCCCCGGTAAGCAACTACTGTGGTCTTCAAGAAGTCACTGGCCTCGGTAGCCCAGTAGCCCAACTTAAATCAGTAGCCTATATTCATCCTATGTCACCTTCATCTATGGCCCTAGCATACCCTTGTGCTCAGTTCTCACCTCTCTTTGCTGTTTGGAGGAATTTATCACACCAAGGGAAAATTCCCAAGTGGTTGTTTCCAGCAGCAGAACTTGCTACTCCCAAAGGCATGACACGGCACATTTTTGTTGTAACATGGATATCAGGTAGAAGGCAGAGATGGAGCATTCTACACAAAACCTTGTAAAAATATAATCATCCTCAAAGAAAGTGTTATTCTGAAAAGACACAAATCTAAACCTTTCTAATAAAGAAGAACATGGTAGTCACCATACAACAGGAATATCACGTGTTTGTATAGCATCAGTAAATAGGCTTCACCTTTAGCAGATTTATTATTTATTTGATTTTACATTTCGAGCTGGAGCTAGCAATAGTGGGAATATGAATAAAGAAAACAAAATTTCACCTAAAGACACCATATAACGTTTGACAAATATTTTCTGACTGACATCCATTAACTGTTGCTTTACTTTCCATTCCTGAAGAAATACAAAATGAAGGTGGACCAGAAGACCGGCCTGGTTGAAATGATTATGGATAAACTTGAGGACAAGGATGAAGGGACTTACACTTTCCAACTGCAGGATGGAAAAGCAACCAATCAGTCCAGCCTTGTCCTCATTGGTGATGGTAAGCTAATATATATTGTGCAATAGGCTGCAAAAATTATACCGAGGCTACCTCAGTTGTCATCTTCACTTTCCACTGTTTTCAATACCAAAAGATGATCCAGTGGTTTTTCATGTCACAGTGCTTTCCTGCCTCATATAGGACCGGGCATGTGGGTGAACTGATATTTTTAAAGTGCTGGGAGGAAGGGGAATTGCTATATAGAAATGTAAAAATTTCGCAGCCGGTCATGGTTTACTTTTCTACGGATGGAACAAAAATTTCCCATGGAAAAAGCCCATCCAGGTGGGAACAAGGAGCTGCACCTCTCAGAGCTCGAGCGGCTTGCTGGCTCTGCTGCCACTCATGTGCCTTCCTCCTGAGAGAGGAAAGTAGGTGTATGACTGGGGGTTACAGTGCTTCATCAGACGTGACACTTTAAACTCCTGATGACTGCAAGCAGCTAGGGAAGCTGGGTTTGCCGTAATCAGCTTCTGACACTTTGAAATGTTCAGTGAAAACCTGACCCTGTGGCAGGATTCGCATCGACGTTCAAGGGACAGAGCTGCACCTAACTCTTACAGTGACATCCAGTACCGTACAAATGGCACACAGTGTTTAACCTTATATTTCTTGCTGGTTTTAATTCCTAGTATTCAAGAAGCTACAGGATGAAGCAGATTTCCAGAGAAAAGAGTGGCACAGGAAACAAGGTGATAATATGGATATTTACAAGAATGGCATATGTGTTAGTCTGTTAAGAGTTTGTTTATGTATGTTAATTTGAAATAGATGGGTTTTGTTCTGTTATGTAGTTTCTTACTTTCTGAAGGAGAAATAGGAAAAACAAAACCACATTAAAATGTAACAGTGTTCTTGTCAAGAAAAATATGTTTGTCTTTGGTTTTGTATCGTGAATACCATTGATGCGACCTATAAAAATATATATGTCATTTTAAATAGGTCCTCATTTTGTGGATAAACTGGGATGGGAAGTTACCAATGACTGTAACGTGATGTTGAAATGTAAGGTAAGGGGCAAGGAAAGCATTGAGTACAACGTTCAAAGGACTTTGACCTGCCACTACTTGGACGGTGAGGGTGGGAAGGGACTAAAGACGTGCCCTTTGCTTGTGTACTCCCAACTGCATATCGGATAGTGACAGAGCCTCTGAAGGCTAGTCATGCTGAGGTGACTGCTCAGTCCATGCAACAAAATACCTTGGAAAATAGCTGGTCTGTCAGCCACGCACTTGGGAAAAGGCACCTGAACAGGAACGACAAGGCATTGTAAATCCTGGGACTTTCTCATTTTAGGCCAGTTTGTAAGTGTAGAAATCCCACTGGTTCCCCAGGCTCCTTGAAGCTGTTGGCAGTCCTTTTCTCTCTCTTTTCATCCCTCCTGTTTTCCCTCTTGCATCCCTCATTTTAAAATGGTGGCCTGCAACCACTCACTGCGATCCGCTTGTAAAGGTTGCTGTTCTTTTCTGAGAGACTTGAACAGGCTAGCCCGTGACACACTAAGTTCCCCTGCTCAAATGATACCAATAATTACGATGTGGTTTTCATCCATCCTAGGTGGCTAATATTAAGAAGGAAACACACATTGTGTGGTACAAAGATGACAGGGAGATAATGGTAGATGAAGAACATGACTTTAAAGATGGCGTGTGTACTCTGCTGATATCGGAGGTGAGTGACTGTCCTTGTTAGTCCTCAGCTGAAGTTAGTGTTACTAATTCAGATGAAAGATACAACCTAATCTGATATTTCAGCAGAACAATCAAAAAAGGAAGTGGGTTTTAAAAATGGAAAAACTTGCAAGGCGTCTGCGTTTTAGCTAAAGCAAATGTCTATCTATAACTGCTCGTTCCGATTTTCAGGAAATGATGACAGAAGAGATAATAAGCTTGTCACTTCCTTTGCATGTCAGTTTAACAACAGAATGAGACCACATTTACGTTGCGAATGGCATTTGGAAAGCGCTTGTCACTCAGGCTTTCAGAGGACCGCCCTCTCGGAGCCACCAGAGAGGTCTGGTCCGTACCCATCACCTGCATTCACCACTTCATCTCTTTGCTCTTGGTTCTTTGGCTGAGGAGGGAAACAAGTGCCAGGGTCCCCAGGGGTTCCCCCACGGCTGCAGGCCAAGACCCCCATCCATGGCCCATCTCACTGTCCCAGCCAGGAGGAGGGCAGCCGGGGACCACCAGGGCAGCCCCAGCCCTGGGCATCGGGCACCTCCCTGGGGATGGGAAGTCATCTGGGGTCAGGAGTAAAATCTGAATTTTTCTACAGTAACTATTCTGAATAGTTTTCCTGTTACAATATTGCAGTTTTCTAAGAAAGACGCTGGCATTTACGAAGTCATACTGAAGGATGACAGAGGAAAGGACTCCAGTGAGCTAAAGCTGAAGGAGACAGGTCAGAGCCACTTTCTGCATGCTGTCAGCCACGCCAGCTGGCAGCCTGACTGCTCGCCTGCAAGCGGGTGCAGGGTCATACAGGCAACTGCATGTGTCACCTTCCTGTGGCTTTGTTCCTCCTGTGTCTAAGATCACCTCATTAGAAAAAAAACTGAGATTTTTCAGTTCAACTAATACTTGAATACAGCTTATTGCATCTGGATTCTGTACAATTTTGAGAGAACATGATGAGTAACACTAAGCAAAATAACAGGTTTCCTCAGGGGGCCATCAGTAGGGTAAGTCTACAAGTACAGAAACAAATTATAGAACTAGATAATTTTAAAAGATTTCACGTTTTTATTATGTTTTGCCATTCAGTTATTTAGGGGCCTTTCCACTCCTTGTGATTACTATTTTTAAAATTTCACTTATGTTTCCAAGCAAGTGGAGAAAAACCTATCCATTAGAATGTATATAGATGGGTTAGCATTCCAATAGTGTAATTTATGGGGGGAAAAAAAAAAAAAAGATAATATGGTTTTGTCCAGTTGCCGCAGTATTCATCAAGGCTGCTGTTAAATAAAGTCTGGACATCGTGGAATAACAGGCTATATTTCTGCATTACTTAAATTTCTAATATGCTTTATAAGGTAGGTCCGATTTCTTTTTCAAACCTACTGGGGAGAATATTTCAGAGCCAGTACTTGGCCTGTTATTGACTGTGCTTGAGCTGCAGACAGAGAGTCTTAGTCTCTGGATTTTATTTCCACAGCTTTTGCAGACCTGATGAATGAAGTATGCAGAAGGATTGGTAAGCACTTAATTCTCTTTCGAATGAATGACTCATTGTGACGCCCAATGAATGGCTGCAGAAAACCATATGCTCTTCCTTCAGCTTTATCTGCGACAGACCTGAAAATCCAGAGCACAGCTGAGGGTATCAGACTGTACTCCTACGTTACTTATTATGTGGAAGATCTGAGAGTAGGCTGGGCGCACAAGTAAGTATGCAAAAGCTTTGCAAAACTCAGTGACATTTTTGTTTTTATAGACTCAGAAAGAACCCAGATACATGAGAGATGAGGCCCAGGTTTCTTCTCATCTCTCCTGAGTCCCTTCTCTCTTATGAGTTAGTTTCAGTGAATTACACCCGTGTGAAACCAGTACAAGAGTCAGGTGTTGGTGGTGTAGGGCCCTCCTGTCCTTTCCCTCATGAGACAGATGGGGTGCTGTCAGGGCCGTGCTGCTTCAGAACGCTTCCCACCTCCTGGATGGGAGCTGCATCTTTCCCTAGGTCAGTTTTCAGGAGTGATGCAAATAAAACCTGAGAGACTGACGAGCTTTAAAAGAGGCCAGCACCACACGTTCAGAGATACCTAGCCTGGAGGTCTGCTTGTCTAGAAGCCGCAATTCACGGGAACTGGGACAAGCAGGCACGTCCTCTTTAATGCATGGGTTCATGTTTAGGAGGCAAAGCATGTTTCAGCATGTGCCCAGGGCAGTAAAATCCAGACAGCCCTTCCTGTGAGCTCTACGAACCTAACCAAGCCAGACAGAAGAACTGAGATTTTTAAAAAGAATCTGAATGCCCAGCTCCCCATAAAACTAATGGGAGCTGCACATCCAAATCCATGAGACAGCTTTGAATTCTCAGCCAGCGCAAACAGCACGTACGGCAAAACTCAGAGAAGTAAACAACTTGGATTTGATTTAATAGTAATAATATATTTGAATCGCTTCAAATCTGTTATTATTACTCTCAGTGCTTCACTTCCTGTGGACGTGGTAGTAGTTAGTCTTTAGGATGGAATCTGAATTACTGATCTCTCAATAAACCTCATGTAAACGAGGCACAGCATACCCAGGATGTGCTGTAGCAGTCTGGCTCTAATTACTGAGACTGATGCTAACCAGTAACGCTGCCAGAGAAATGAAAGCAGTTTGAGGTTTTCCTGTTTCTTGGCACCCATTTTGACCGGGTGTTGCCAGGAGTCCTAGGCATTTCAAACGGGAAGTGAATATGAAGTATTCTGGATTTCTCTTTTTCTCTTAATTCTCTCACTCTTTCTTCTCTATTTAATTTTTAGAAACTAATTTCATCTTGAAGCACACCAAATTCATCTAGTAAAAATGTTTTGTGACCCTCTAGTATATTTGAAGTTATCAGCTTAAAGATAGCGAGTAGCTTATTTAATATCTTTTGCCTCATACAGGACAATTAACTGCTCCGCTAGGAAGCTGAGAAATTGATATTTTTTGTGGAAGAAAATATACTTATGTCAAAGTATGTTCAAATGTAAATGTCAAAGCAGAGCAGAGTGTAAGAAAACATTCCAACTAGGCAAACACCATTTGTGACAGAAGTGGTTTTGTAGTCACAGCCCTATATAGTTTTATTTTGCCCAAGCAGAAATAAACTTATGCTAAAGGGAATATATGAACATTTGAGGATGCATGGATTACCCTTCAGAGATCTGGGTTTTAAATTTGTGTAACTCTTCTCTGGCTCAGGTCATAGACTAAGATGCATAACCCTGATTTGGGGAGAGCTAGACCTTGAACAGGGCAAGACTTTTATGTCAATTCTGTCCCGTTGGCCCCCAGCTTTATTAAGAATTTGACTTCAAACGTTTGAAAATATGGTGGCATACCATAGCACGCTGGAAATCATTTAGTAACTGCAGACGAACTCAGTGACTCATCGGGAGCAAATCCCATTTATACTCCAGTAAAACGGAAGGGTAACGTTGTTTGGTATTTTTCAGCGACACCCAGATTAAGTTTACAGACCGAGTGAAGACTGGTGTCACCGGGGAGCAGATCTGGTTGCAGATCAATGAGCCGACTCCACAGGACAAAGGCAAATACACAATGGAACTCTTTGATGGCAAAACAGGACACAAAAAGACAGTGGATCTTTCTGGACAAGGTGGGCCATTCCCTCTGCTAACATCACCTGTATTATGCAGGCATTACATGGTGGTTGCGCAGGAGCATCTATAGCTGGACCTTGCTACACACCTGTCACCTTTTGGGTTGTAGGGTCCCCGTGTGCACCCAGCAGCCTGGCGGTTTTTGTGGGGACAGTGCAATTTGTTTTCCCCAACGTGTGCTCTCGGGTCATAAATTGCGAACGGCTCTTTCTATTCCACATGCCCTCTTGCAGTTTGTCAACTGAGACATCAGCCCAGGTTCTGAGCTAACTTACAAACCCCCTTGTGTTGCTGGCATTGATTGGCAGTTTTCCATACAAGTTGTAGCACTGAATGCCTTTTGTATCTTTCCCTTATAAGTAATATTCGCAGGAGGAAGTGAGGGATAAGTTTGTTCTTTTACTTTCCTACTGCATTTATTTGATGGATATAACAGGGCTCTTTATTCTTCATAGATGTCAAGACTGGTCCCTTTCATCAGCACGATGAAGGACTGTTAGGGGAACAGCTAAAATTACTTGGACTGACTGTTGGAAGCTTTTATTCTGAGAGACCTCTCAGATCCTAGGGAACTGATTAACTCCTTCCAAACTGCGGAGTTTCCATTTCCAGCTGTTCCCAACCCTAAAGCTTCGCTTTGGGTCTGCAAGCTCTGTGTAAGGGCAGTTACCTTATGATCATCTCCATGTTGCTCCTTCTGTACTCCATCGGAGAAAAGAGATTTCTTCTTCCCTTTTAAAGTGGAGAGGTTGGCCTCCCACATGATGGTAGGTTAGCCTGAATTTACAAAGGAGACAGCAGTTTACTGTCTGGTTTGTCATGGCCATCAGTGTGATGCTTCAGATGCAGATGTGAAAGCACTTGGAAAAACCAGATCTCTTGTATTCCGTAAGCCAGTGGTCTCCAAAGTAGGGATGTGTGCAAGATGATCTGCTGGGGTGCAGGAAGAAAATATGAGAACTTCAGTAGTACATCTCTGTAACTTATAAATAAATAAATTTACATAGATTGGGGGTGCATACTTAAAAAATTTGTACCTGTTGGGGTGCATGATTGCAAAAGTTTGGGAGGCCACTGTTGTAAGCTATTGTTTAGGTGGTGTATTGGGGGTTTCTTCCTCTGTTTTGTGAGATAATTTCAGCCTATTGCTCCCCTGCTATCTCTTTGCCTTAAAGCGTGACTTTTAGAAGAAAAAAAAATTGTATTTATGCATTCCTATGTATATACAACAGCTGCCATATACAAGATGGCCTTTATTAGTTGACCCATTTAGCATTTTAGGGCATATACAATATGCAGGCATCCATACATTAATATTTCTTTAATTATGTCTGTATTTTTAACTTAGTTCTACATTCTAAATTTAAACTTGTGATAACTTGTCTCTGAACCTACCTTTAAAATCAACTTTTCTCTTTACAAAGCATTTGATGAAGCCTTTGCTGAGTTCCAGAGATTAAAGTAAGTATTATGCCATCTAAATGCAGTAATTGCAGCCATAAAATAAGAAGAGTATTTGTTTGGTTTGTGCTGGAGCTAAATATATCCTCTGAAACAAATCCTAGTCCTACAGAAGTCTGTAGGAGTTCTGCATGTGACTTCTTTGGTGCAATTCTTATATAACAGTTAGGTAACGAAGAATAAGCAGTATTGCCAAATGATGACAGAGATTTTCCTTAACGGATTAAAGGCAATTAAAAAGATAAGCTATATTTTTTGATCATTCTAAGTAAACCTTAACTGAAATTGGACTTTCTTTTCGCTTCTTTCAACTCCAGGCAAGCTGCGATTGCAGAGAAAAGTAAGTTTTACTTGACAATAGTTGCAATAAACCCTTTACGAAGGTTTTCTTCCTCCCCAGGAAGGTTGTGTGTTGGCAGAGAGAGGGCATGTATACACGTGTATGTGCATGCGCTCATCCTAAGATGAATTCGTCCTTGCACCAAGGGGAATCAAGGAGAGTGACCATTTAGTGATTTAACGTTGGTGCACATTGCAGCTAACACCACCACAGTTATGGGTTATGATTTTTCCAGTTAGCTTTCTCTAAAAATTATCTTTATGACTGAGATCTCTCATGCATGTTCTCTGCACAAAAGTCACTTTGTAAGTTTTGAACTATCTAAAACGTCAAATGGCTCTGCATTGCACAGAGATGGGCGAGAAAGCAACACTAGCTTTTGCATTGCTTAAAGACTGATCTCCGAATCTCATGATGCTTTTGCATGTCTGTCAATTCCAACATAGCAACTAAACCACAGGTATGTAATAATTACTTAAGTAATAAGTTATTAGAATTCAACTTGAATTATTAAGCACAATATTCTCCCTATTTACAGAAAAATGCATGGGAAAAATGTAACACATCAAAAAGTTCTCCCACTGCAGATGACTTTCAGACCTGTATAAAAAGGAGGGCAGAACTGGCATTTGAAAAGTTATTGGAGAAAGATCTGGGCTAACTCCTCCTGGACATATAATCCAAAGAGAGCAGGGTTTGGAAACACACAGTGACCCCTATGAGTCCCAGCAGAGATGGCACAAAGGGATCAGTAATAACCCTGCCCTGGGCATTTCATTTTTAACCCTGGACCGTTCATAAGGCGCTGGCATGTTAATTGACATAACACCGTCCTGTTCCTGGTCTCATAAAGTTGTTATCTCTGTGCTCCAGAGCACATCTTTTATGGAATACATTAGAGGAGAACATTTTGTATAGCCATTTCCTTCCTCTGCCAGGCTCCACCAAGACTTAATAACAAACAAAATCCATACTCCAGGATAAGTGCACCAAAGCCTGCATGTGATCAGCTTATTTGTATTTATGTAAGATTCCTATGGGACTTTGAGCTTAAAACTAGCCCAAATATCAATCTCATTTACACCCAGATGTGTACAAAGTGGTGGCATTTCAGTGCTGTCACTGAGATTGTCTTTGTATTTAGATCAAAACCCAGTCTCCACCACTTTATTAGCTGTCATTCATTTCCTTTTGGAAACACGACGTTTTTATTTTACAACACTAAAAATGTAGAGTGCCAGATCTCAAAAATTCAGATTTTTTTTGTGTGCACTCAGAAGTAACACTGAATTGATGGCAAAATCTGCAGGACACGGCACATGTACTTTAATTCCCCTCTGTAAGTGATTGACACCGGCTATTAACACATCCTTTGCTGTGAATTCAATGTTTTTTTAAAGTCCAAATGGTGTGCTAAGAATACTGAATAATTGTCTGCTAGCACAGATATCAGAGACAAGTTGTACATAAATAAGATAAAAGAAAATAACAGAAACAGAATCTGGGAAGCAGTTGATTTTGAGACACTAAAGAAAATTATGCTTATTTTTTTCCAGATCGTGCACGGGTACTTGGAGGTTTGCCCGACGTTGTCACCATCCAGGAGGGCAAGGTACGGTAAAATAACTGAAGTTTTGCACAACAGCCCAACAGCTTGAATGCCTTTCAATGATGGGAAAATATTCACCTTTTTTTTTTTTTTTTTTTTTTTTTTNCTGTAAAGCTGCCATCTTTAAAATCTGCTACATTATTTATTCATCCCCTGCCTTCTGTACGTAATTCAACGGTCTTGCACAGATGGGTTTATGTATTCAGGGCAGTGTCTTTTCTTAAGCATTAGATAAAAGTGAGATGACAATGTGAGCTGCGACTAGAACTGCTTACATAACCAGCTCTTTAAAAACTCATGCATAGGTTTCGCAGTTAAGATTTTTTTGTAACAGGGTATCAGGGAAATTCAACTCCTTTTTTTTTTTTACAAAATGCTAGTCTTTCTATGGCTTTTGCAGTTCATTTCTTCAAAACATGGCAAGGCTGGCTTTTAAATGGTGTAAAACCAGTAAACCAGTCTAACTCAATTCCCTTCCAGACAAAAGGAGACAGTTTTCTCTAGTTCATCAGGGTAAATGGGAAGGAAGTCAAAAGAAGTCACTGGATTATATTAGCAGAGTTTTAACCAAAAGCTTATTGTGAGGCACTCCCAGAGGAAGACGGCTGCATCGATGCTTCAGCACAAAACAGGTGACCCAGAAAGTCAGTTCTCAATCTCGCAACCTTTTCCCAGCACACTGCTTTGACAAGTTGCTGCTTAATAGTACTGAGACCGAGAAACGCCTGCTCGTGCCTTCCCACTGGTCTGCCACCAGCCAGTTCCTCTTCACAACACTGAAATAGGGCACGGGAATGTCACCGAAATCCTGTGATACAACTCCAGAAAGACAGCTTCCTGATATTTCTAGCTTTAGCTGGCAGTAGGTCAGCCAAGAGCAGAAGTGTTAAGAATCTAAAATCTTGGTCTGAATTGCTTAATAATGCGAGATATAACAGAGCCAACAGATACTAGACTGCAGCAGTTCTGGGAAAATTAAGTACACTGGCATTAGAAAATGAAATAGCATTTGCTTAAACCTTTCATTAAAGGATTTAGCAGTTTGGGACATGCTGTAGGAAAGTAAGAAGCACTCGTGTGTTCATTGTAACTGTAGGTAGGAGACACAAAGAAACAGAATGAATTTGCAGATTCTCAGATAATAGTGCTTGTGCTTGGAGAAGAGATTCTCATACTGGTTTGGGTGGTTATTATCAGTTTTAATTTTTCTGCCGAAAGAGAGTTGATACGAAGTTGAGTATGAGCTCACTAAAGCAAAACATGTAGAGTTTACAAAAACATGTAGAGTTTACAAAAAGAGAGTTTGTAAAAAATGAGTTGCAAAATCTTACCCAGATGCACATTTTCCTTGACAGCAAGGACATTTGTGATGTTTGAATAAGTGACGGAAAGACTCCCAGAACTCAAGACAAATATCCTTGACCTTATGTTTCTGGATTCAGTAGACGATCGTTTTGAGAAACAGAGTAGGACAGAGAGCAATTGGGGAAAACAAGGCTTGTTTGGGTGGCGTTGGCTCCTCTGTCTATTGTTTGCATATATGCTGGAGAGAGGGGAGTGCGGCTCTCTGTCGTGTAATTCGTGCAAATTGCACAATCATCTAGGATTTTGAAAAACAGTAAATGAGGCAGCAGAGGACTGTCAATTGCACGCTTTGATTCTGAATACAAGTGCAGCCATAACTAGAGAGTTATATGAACAGATTGGTATCCATAGATTGAACGTCCAAGCATATGCATGTCTTAAACTTAACACCGTGACTGTGATACCATTTATTAGCTTTTTACATGTGAGCTGAAGAACATGTGTGAGAACGAACGAACCAGTGTTTACCCAGTGTTAATCAAACAGCGCTCCAGATGGCCTAAGAGGCTTCCACTGATAGACAGAGATGCTCTTCAGCAGTGTGATATAATTGGAAAAGGCTAAGTGTCAGTTCATATTAAGGAGGAACTTGACCTGACGGAGAATACATGTCTAAGTTTTGTGTACAGCCGGCCAAATTAACCTAAGTGGTTGTTTTAATGAAGGCCTGTAAGTGAGCAAGGGTTGGTTTTATTGAAAAAGGAGAGGCTCAGGATTCTGACAGAACTTTCAGACCTAGAAGCAATGTGTTGCATCCTTCTGCCCGCCAACTCCCCATTCTAGCCTTCTGCCAGGGGTAGGTGCCCTCACAGGAAGGCTGGAAGAAGGGAGCAGGTTCCCATGATTGAGCTGCTTCAGTCCACTCACTGGCATCTTAGCCCAAACCACCCAGGAAAATGAGTTTGTGCTAACACGCAAGAGGAATGGCGATACTTGAAATACAATGACACATTTCCCTCTGCCACCTGTACTACCCTACTCATTATAATCTGCAGTGAAAGGCAGAAGAGGTAGGGGCGGGCACAAAGGGTCTTGCACCTGCTGCCAAGTGCACATCTCAGTGCCCCAGGTCCAGACTTACAGGAGCTTCTGTGTGGAGCTCTGAAATACTGAGATCCCGTTCAAAGAGATGGTGGATTTTAGTCACACAGTTTTTTTCAGATGATTCAGATTTCCTGATAGATTTCCTTCACTCACCACAACATCTAGGCAGGCTTCCAGTCCTTCCCCTTGAGAGGAAAGATGCCTCTTCCCCTCGGGAGGGCAGAACAGACTTTTTTACAAAGATAAATTCAGGTTGAATACAGCATTACAGTCAGGGGTTTCTGTGAGCAACAAGGATATGTATTAACTTATGAACACATAAGCAACAACCATCTCCCACTCAATGAAGAGAAAATCTGAAATAGATACATGCAGTCACAGTGGGTGATCACTTCTCCTTGGCTAAGGCTCTGTAATTATGGATTACCATCCAGAAAACCAAAGATCTCACCATCTACATAGTGAATTATAAGATACATCTCCACACATTAATATCTGGAAAATAAATAAAAGTCAGGAAGGTAAAGAGGAGCACGGATGTCAAAACAGGAACTAGCGATGCAAGGTTAAGCAAAAGGCAGCTATTTTAAGGAATTATTTAGAAGAAAAAAAAAAAAAAGAATCATCACTGCTGCCTGAAACTCTTGGAATTAAAGAGTACTGACACCACTTCAAACACCTGAGGTTTCAATGATGCCAGTAATAGAGTTGTCTGGACACAAACATCATCTCATTAGCATCTTGGAGTGGCAGCTGGGGCCACTTGGTGATCTCTTGCTTGCTAGAGAATCAGAAAACAATAAAGAAATACCAACCACCTGAAGGGACCCATATGCAATGCTGAGGGCATGTGTGTATTGAGAGCAATAAGGAAGAGGGGGAAATGTAAAACCTCTTGTTTTTCAAAAAGATGGACTGATATAGCAATCAAAACCACTTTCACCCCAGCAGGCTACGAGAGAAGGCAGTCAACAGCCCCGCGCGGTCACCAGCTGTAGGTGCTGCAGGAAATCAGATAGAGGCCGTTTCCACCATGGCGTAACCACCTCTCACTTGGAAACTGCCTTTCCTTTGGTACCAAGAATTACATGTTGTTGATGGATGAAAGACTTCCCCCTCCCTTTTGTTCTCATTTTGGTCCTTAGGGGATGTGGGATTTATTTGATTTTTGTTTTGTTGTCAGAGGTACAAAAATCTTTCATTTGTATAGAGGTATCCATTTTTTCTATCTGCCCATTTCAACAGCCTTCGGGGTATCTGTCTTCTGTCCCATCTGCCACCATCACACTACCAGATCAGAAGCAAAGAGGTGTAGGGAAGGTAGACTGTTAAACAGATTTCTCACAGTAGATTTTTAACATGACAGACTCTACGGCCAACAATGTGAGTGCTCTTCAGTTTTGTCTATTTTTGTTATATTTTTTATCAAGAAAACTTGATTCCAGTCAAGTGGAAGCCTGTCCATCCCTTATGTATCCCTTAGTCCATGCCTAATTAAACACTGAAGACCACTTTCTCTGCAGTAAAAAAATCTTCAATTTCCATTTAAACAATATTCTACTTTGAATAACTTTTTAAGTTCGGGCCAATATACTATTTAATACTTAGACATAAATGGACTCCTTCCTAGATAAAGGTCCAGAAAAAGGCCTACATACCACTGAAGTTTCATATGAACATTTTTAACATTGGACTCTATGGTCACTTTTGCAAACTCTTTTGAGAAGA
This sequence comes from Rynchops niger, assembly GCA_013400035.1. Lineage (NCBI taxonomy): Eukaryota > Metazoa > Chordata > Aves > Charadriiformes > Laridae > Rynchops > Rynchops niger. The sequence continues at coordinate 205,739 of VXBH01008594.1, read as the reverse complement.
TACCCATGGCATTGTGACTGGAGGAGGGGATCATTTGTATGTATTGGTATCTCCCAAACACGAATGTCTCAGCTGACAACAAAAAAGGAGGCCTGAACATGGTGTGCACACCAGAACTCCCCAGCCTACAGAAAGTACCCAACTGTCAGTGATCTCTCCAACAACTGACTCTCTGATGATGAAGATACTTCCTTCAGTCTGATGGGACCGAATTCAGACCTTAGAAACATTACTAACATCAAAGGGAAATACTTACATGATCACCAAAGAAAGGGTAAAGCCTGTATTGATTTCAGTTAAAAATAGTTTTCTAGAAGTAAAGTCTATAAAAGAAGTCTTACAGAAGTAAAACAATTCAAGTCTGTTGGAAGAGCTGTCAGGGCATAGTTTTAAAAGATCCTAAATTAAACAAAGTATTCCAGGGACACTTTGTTCTTAGTTATTTAAAAAGGCAGGCATGCTTTCTTAACTTCTGTGGCAAGTATATAGTGAGCTTAATGCAAAAAAATCCATTTGACTGTTCCTCAAATTCTCATTTCAGGTCTAACACACAAATGCAGATAATATCTAATTTTACATTAAACAATACACATGGAGAAAGCTCTGCTAATGATTATGACAGTAGAGAACAAGTTTCCTTAAAATATTGAAAGGTTTTAATGGAGTTTTTGAATTGAGTTTCCTTTATCATACAGAAAGACACTGACAAAAATTATTGATTACTGACGATGATATGCATCCATTTACTAAAAGCAGGAAGATAAATAGGGGGTTGGAACATTTGGAGAGCCAGGCATCAAAAAACACAGCAAACAGTTATTGAGCCTTACCTGTAATTCCTTTTGGACTTTTTTCTATAGGCGCTTAATCTTTCTTGCACTGTCTGGGGAGATCCTACTCCAGAGGTCTCATGGCTGAAGAATGAAAAAGCATTTGTGTCAGATGCTAATTGCATCCTGAAATTTGAATCGGGAAAAAATGTCAGCTTTACCATTTCCACTGTGTCCACACTCGACTCTGGGAAATACAGCATTGTGGTGAAGAACAAGTACGGCACAGAGACCAGCGATGTCACTGTAAGTGTGTTCATACCCGAGGAAGAGAGGCAGTCTGAGCAAGAGAAAAAGAAAGAAGCTAAGAAATGAAAGGGTGAATTTAAGACTAGGAAGCTGAAGCATGGGGGAGATTTTGGGTGATAGGCTGACATAATCTGTGTGTGTAAATGGCTTTCTGCTTTAGCAGGCAGCCTTGGATTTTTTCCATTCACTTCACTTTTGTTTCTAATACGCTTAATTGTGCCAGGGAAACCAGGGCCTTTCCTAAATATTTTCTTACTGCTAACCTCACAGAACCTACTTGTAGCATCTTCAGCCAGGCCAAATGCATGCTGGCTGTAAACACAGGCCCACCACGTGAGCCCCTTCCTGGAGTGCTTGACCATACAACAAAAACGGAAAGGGTGAAGAATTGTTTCAGTGGAGGCAAGTGATGAGGTAGACAGAAAGATAAAAAAGTGATCAAGGCATTTTTGAGCAGCCGTTTAGATTTGTTCCAACTTTCGTAAAGTAGCATAGGTGGAATGTGTTAGAGAATTAAATAATGGAGATACTAGTGCTGGTTTTGTCTACATTAAGGCCCCTTTGTGTTGCGGTGTTAATTTAGAGAGGCCTTAACATGGGTGTCACCTACATCCATAAATATTGTTTAATTTGCCCGGTTGGGGTAAAAGTACTGTAACATAAATGAAAATTAGGCTTAGGAGGCCAGAATACTAATGTGTGTGTGTCGGCAAAAATGTATGAACTCTCCTCTGTGTTCACAAATAAACACAATTCACTTCTTTCCTTCCATCACAAGCTTGTGTCACTGTGTCTTGTTTTACTAGTCACGGCTCTGGTAGATGCGCACAGTATCTTAGTCTCTTAATGCTTTCACCACTGTAATTACCTCTAGCTTTCCTTTAGATCCCTGTTAATCTTCACTTTACTGCTCACGACAAAACCCACAATGGCTTCTCATCGCAACTTTCTGTCCAGACGTTCCCTACTTCACATCTTAACTCAACAAGGTATTTTTGCAAGTTCAGGCACAGGAGTGGTCTCATCCGGTTCAGTGGACCTGCTCATGAATTTTGATATAAGGGTGTTAGGTAAGTATTTTGTTAGACTGAGACCTCAGTTAATCTCATCCAAACTTAACACTGGAGGTCAGAAATAACATTGTCAAGATCTTTTGAAGCTACAAAAAGCATCTTCACTGGAACAGAGAAAAAAATGTGGGTTGTTTTTTTTTTTTTCAGATAAAAATGTTTCAACAAAAAACATTTGTCCGGATCTTTGAACACACTTACATAGATTAAAAACTCCATTTTTACAACAATGCCACTGATTATTATTAGCTGAGGAAGAGCAACAGAGTGTATTACATATAAGTCCATCCTGCTGGACATATTATGACCTACACATGTGATATAATGTATGTGAGATAGATATATAGATATATATATATATATATATACACGATTAGAAGCAGTTATCAGCCCAGTTGCTAATTAGGAGAGCAATGTGCCATATTAATAATTCTCTTCATTACTAATCTCACAACAGCACAATTCTTCACATCAAAATGTAAAGAACTAACATACCTATTTTTAGTACACGCATGAGGTCTGTGCACCTTTCACATGCTTTCTCTTGTCATTTCTAGCGACGGTGAGCGCAGACATAGTGCTGTTTCCCAAGCACTCACTTTTCTGCAGTACTGACATTTCTGTGAGGATGCCACTAGTAATGCCACACAGTTAATGCTCACTTAAACCCTTGCCATCTGAGGTTTACTGTCAGCTACCGTTAAAGGCACAGTGGAAGCATGAGGGAATTCTTAGCCATTAGCTCAGACAACAATAGATTCAATACAGTTATCAATGGTCCAAGTGGGGATTTCTTCAATTTTTATTTTTTTTTTATCAGTTTCTATAAAGGGCTAATGATTTTGATCTTAATCATTAAAAAAAAAACAAAACCAAAACCAGTTCAGATTTAGATCAGACTTATGACCTACCAAAACACGTTAGCATGTGCTTAACTTTATGCCCAGTACCCCCAGTTTCAAGGAACTTGTTAAGTTTATCTGGTATAAATATTTTTTCTTCTAGACTAGATTTCATGTCACAGGGATTTTTAACATGAAATTATGTAAAACTGTGTAAATGTAGAACATTTCACATAAACAGTGTATGCTTCCACACCGCCTTATCTCCTAAAATAGTTAAGACTCAACTATCAAACTTGATGCAATTTTAAGGTTTAAGTGTGTGATTATGTACATTAATGAACCTGTTATAAATCTCTGTTATAAAAAAAGTTCAGACCATTTAGTCACAACAGTTGCATGTCAGACCTAGTCAAACAGCTTAATTTTTAAATTTCAATATATAATCAAATGAATATCTGTAATTTGAGATACAGCAAGCTTTCAGAGTTTAAAGAACTGATGTCAAATTATCTGATAATTTTGCTTAGTATGACACGAAGCCAATTCAAGGATGATAAGCAGGTCACTCCATCTTGGTCCAGGACATACACCTTAAAAGCAACTCTCACATCTCTTCCATCCTCCAGAGCGCAAACAAGAATATGTCTTGCTCTTCGCAATACCTGATAACTGATGTTAGTTGTTTAGCATCAGCACATTTTTAATAATGATTGCATTTTGGCAGCAGTTATTTTTCTACTACTTTATCTTCAAAAAATCTGTCTTCCTGCCTCCCTCCTTTTGGCAGAACTGCGAAGGAATACAAGTGGGCCATCTCCCAGATTAACAGGCTGGATTCCACTTCTCTTTGCTTCAGAAGATGTATGTGTCCCTGAAAGTGAGAGTAATAGCTGCTTCTAAACAGTTTTGCTCCCAGGGACTCAATTACGGTGGTTTCAAACTGAGTTTGTGATGCATCCACACTTCTCGCTTGTGCACTTTTTGTTCTTGCTTTGCTTCAGGTGATTGTGATTTCTGTGTCAGGACAGACTGACACAGTCCAAGGACAAGATCAAAATAATATAGCTGTATCTAAAAAGAAAAAAACGACGTCAGCAAGCAAATGGAAAGAAGGGGAAAAGAAAGGTAAGAGCACTTTCACCTTCATGGTCTTCCACTCCAATGAAAAAATTGTTAAACATTACGCAGTTAATAGTCTGCGCCAATCAACATTACTCAGGTCCCAAACAATCAAGTTTACAGTTTGTATGCTCTTAATCAACAACAAATGCAAAGTATGAATTGCCAGGTTAAACCTCAGTGAAAGAGACTTAAATCAACACATTTAAATCACCTTTCCACTGGGCTGCAGGTTCTCACCTGGGCTCACCTACCCGGCTGATGGAAGTTTTTTAAGCCACAATAAATACTTTCAAATTTCTGAATGCAGAGGAAAGACCTCCTAAGCATGTATATACACATACACGGTGTTATTTTCCAAAGTGAGACTCATTTCAGCAGATAGACTTTTGACACTTAATACACACACACACAAAAAAAGCCTTGCTAATTAAGGTACCCTAAATGCCAAAGTGTTTTAGAAAAGCCAGGTCGTATAGCCATTATTTGAGATTAATTGATTGTTCTTTCTTAGTTTTATGTCCATATTGAATGGTAAAGTTGGAATTTGACCATTTTTTTGTCCAATTTAGAGAAGGGTGGACAATGAAAAGCTCTCTGGTGATTTAGCATTCTTGTCTATTACAGATTTTTACTGTTCTTTTAGACTTTTACTATATTATTGCTACTTGGACATTGATTTATTCCTCACAATTACAGTTACCTCACGTAGAGCATTTTAGCTCCAAATAAGGCTTAAATTCCAACATTATCAGAACATCTGTTTTACATATTTTTGCCTAAGTATTTTTTCATTGTATACAGGGTGTATACACGTTATATCATTGCTGACAGAACATTTTATACTTTGATTCCCCTCCCCTTTCTGCTCCTAAGGCAAGAACAAGTGTTTAACTGCATTTCTTTCCTCTCTTGCCTTCCTGGTATGGGTAACCTAGACATTTCTGATCAGTCCTTTAAATGAGGTGACTTATGTGAGAAACAATAATTTCCATCTGTAAATGTTTTGCAGGTTCTACCCTTTCCCAAATCTTTTTAATTAGAGACCATAAAGACTTGGGCTTGCTTTTGGCTCTGTAAACAGTCGTAACATTACTTGTGATACTGAATCTCTTTATACGGGTATGGGAAGAGAAAAAGAACACGATAATGTTAAACGCAACATGAAAGCAAAATCTTACTTATGTACCTCTGTATTGCTGAGCATAGTAAATATACGGGAAATTCTATTACTTCTCCTAAATCAGATTTTATTAAGCCACATGTAGAAGAAATTATTGCTACAGAAGAGACACCTGTTCCAAATGAAACCCCTCCCGTGGAAACAGAAAAGGATACAAAAAGCAACCAGCGAGCAGCAAAGACGACTGACGGAAAGGCAGCAGTAGCAGAAATGGTTCCTCAGCCCGCAGAAAGCTTGGATAGGCAGGGAAAGAAACCACCGGGAAAAAAGCCTTGAGTAAACCCCACTGTTCTTAAATGAAGAATGTGATCTTGTTATGATCTGGATAATAAGTTGAAGCTGAGATTTCATGGGTGGTAGACTAGCTGTAACATTTTAACGCAAAAGTTTATCAGTGTTTTTTTATAGCATTTATAATACTTTATAACTTCAATGGCATAGTAGATGGTCACCTATGTCTCAGTACCAGACTAATTGCACTGCAGTCATTTCTAAGTATCTTAATAACGATCCACGTACTGACAAGGTGATTTTAATTACTGAAAAACATCCATGTTAAGCAGAGTTTATTAGAGTGAATCCTGTCCAGAAGTGACATATTTATTACTCTGTAAAAGAATGTTGATATCAGTTATGTGGATCTGTTAATTGATATTTGTAGGCCATCACAGCTTGAGGCAGACCCCACTTACTTTCTCAAGGAAACCATACATATAGTTAATGCTATGTGCTGGCTAGACTTTTCACCAAGATCAATTTGGCCACAGGAGAAGATCTTCAGAAACACAACCGTCTCCCATGGATGCAGGGGGCTAGAGGTAGGTTTTCTTTTAATCCAAGTTTCTTTCATAGAATCATAGAATGTGCTGGGTTGGAAGGCACCTTTAAAGGTCATCTAGTCCAACCCCCCTGCAGTAAGCAGGGACATCTTCAACTAGATCAGGTGCCTCAGAGCCTTATCAAGCCTGGCCTTGAATGTCTCCAGGGATGGGGCCTCCACCACCACTCTGGGCAACCTGTTCCAGTGTCTCACCACCCTCATCGTAAAGAACTTCTTCCTAACGTCTCATCTAAACCTACCCTGCTCTAGTTTAAAACCATTGTCCTGTCGCTACATGCCCTTGCAAACAGCCCCTCCCCAGCTTTCTTATAGGCCCCCTTCAGGTACTGGAAGGCTGCTCTAAGGTCTCCCCAGAGCCTTCTCTTCTCCAGGCTGAACATCCCCAACTCTCTCAGCCTGTCTTCATAAGAGAGGTGCTCCAGCCCTCTGATCATCTTAGTTGTCCTCCTCTGGACCCACTCCAACAGGTCCATGTCCTTCTTGCACTGAAGGCTCCAGAGCTGGACACAGTACTCCAGGTGGGGTCTCAGCAGAGCAGAGTTTTTCATGCAAACCTATTTCATCAGGTGGATCAGGATGACATCTGCGCATTCCTTCTCATTGAGACCACTCAGGACTCTCCACTTCATTAATTCCCCCATGGCCTTGGTGAGGTACTATGGATATTGCATTAACTCATAAAGTATCGGTTGCCCCACGCGCTCATTTCTCTGCACCCTTTTTGCTACAGCAATCATATTTCTGTTTCCAAGAGCTGCTAAACCCTTTGTCCCCCTTCCCCTCAGTGTCTCAGCCCAACGCTATCCCTTCTTCCCCTCACTAGGATATCAGAGCCACTGGTTTCTTATAAGGGAGTGTAGCTTCATGGTCCATGTAAAGTGAGGAATAAATGGAAGCCAAGAATCTCTGCTTTAAATCACTACTGTGCTCACTCACATTCATTGCTGTGCTCATTCACATGTTTATGTACTAAGGATATAAGAAAATGTGACTCATTTGTGGATGCTTAGATACGTTGAAAGAAGCAGAGTTCAAGCTGAAAAACAAACCAATAAAAATAAAGGTCAGAACGTATTTTGTTAATATGCAAGCTGAATTCAACTTTTAAATGGCCAGGAATTATTAAATAGAAGAAATAAAAATAAGATACTTTAATTACTAGGAAAATGTTTTTATTGATTTCAACTCTCAGAAGGCTCAGTCATATTATATTGGCTTTTTCCAGATGGGTTATTAACGAAAGGTTACTGAACTCTGCTGATATTTCTAGGGTGTTAGTTCTGTGACAAATAGGGAAATACTGAAAAAAACCCAATAAATATAATTTTCTAATGCATCCTTATAGAATTGTTAGCATGAGAAAACAAAGAATCTTAATAGCATATAAATGTGTAACACCCGAGACACTGATATCTCTGAAAGAAAGCAAGCCATTTCCTTCCAGTAGAATTCCAACAGGGTTATTCAACTCTTTTTAAAACCAACAGAAAGATTCCTCCTGGATTAAATACTAGATAGAGTGCTTATATGGAGGCAATTAGAGTAATAACATTTCTGTAAACAAGGTAAAGGGTATAAGTAATTTGGATGGTCCATTCTGGGTGACAGAAAGATGTGGGATGCAACAGAGAAAAAATTATGCAAATCAAAATATTGACTGCTACACAAAAAAAGTGGTGTGAGAAACTTAAAATTCAGACTGAACTGCGACTAAGATCATCCCACTAGATGTAAGTACTGTTTGACACATAGGCCTTGATTCAGTTCTACATCACGCCTTGTTCGACATCTATGTGTTACAGTTTAAATTAGAAAACTGGAGTAGCCCATCAGCGAACACCATAAGTGTAGGTCCCATACGGAAATGCAGTAAGGACTTTTTAAATGGGAACCTTAATGCATGTAGGTTCTCATGCAATTGTTACAGCAATTGTACATCTACAGATGTACAATTACATCACTCTGCCAGAGAGTCTGGCCTTTCAAAACATTACAAAGCTGCAGGTTGTTTCACCCAACCCTTAACTGCTCTCTGCCATGGCAATTATTTCAACCTGCCTTACCTCTCTAAAAATCCATCACCTCTTACAGCTCCTTCGGGTTGGGAGCCTGTCTTCCACAAACATCAACGGCAGCCTGTAAGTTACATGTAGAACAGCCTGTACCACTGAGAGCCTGATCTAATTCCTGCAAAATGCCACAGGGGTCTTTTCATTGGTTTTAATAGAAAACAAGCCGTATCTCAGAAGAATGTTCTAAAAATGTCCCAAATCTCAGATTACAAAGCCCGTTTTGCTCACTGTGAAGCCAATGGCAGATCTCCCTTTTGTGTCATTGTAGCAGAATCAGGTCTTAGCTTTTTGCTGAAGGGAAAACCAGTATTTTCAATTAAAACCTACTGGAAATACTTTTTAAAATTTAAACTAAAGTGCACTAGGGTTTGGAGGTTTTTTTCTGTTAAATTTGGATGGTTCCAAAAAGGTGGAAATGCAGTTACATCAGTATTGTTCTACTGGAAACTATAAGCTATCCAGAAGCATGGTGTTTTATGCATGATAAATGAAATACACAAATAAACATACCAAAGATTAAAAAAAACAACTGTTATTTAAGCTGTAGTTGTTCACAAATGTAAAACAAAGCATTCAAAATATTAACAGAATTGTTGAGTACATTAAAGTTTATTGTTACCATGTTTTTCTTGCAATCTAAATGTATAGTTTGTATTCTATTCTCCATGATAACTATGAAAAATTGTTTCAGTCTCTGTCCATTACATAACAATAGAATGCAAATTATTTCTGAAACAGAATCTCCTATCAAACGCACAGAACCATTTGACTATATTTAAAATCAGACACTGGTTGCAATGTTTATCTGAAGTGCCACTTCTGGATAATATCTTCTTTCTCACCTGCATATTCCATTCCAGCATGCATTACTCTTGACATTCAGAGTTATAACTCTATTATATACTCATATTCTTGTGTTACAACAACAGTGTGTGAAAGTATTGCATTAAACTATATTATCTAATCGCCTTCCAAAATTGCAAAGTGTTATTTTTTTAAGATGAAAAAGGATGCGAAAATTAGGCTTTGCCTTCCATCGTAGTAAAGACATTGTGATTCCAGGTGTCCTTGAGCTCTTCTGAGAATTACTGCTGGATTTGTTACCCAATTATTGAGGAAGACCTGTCTGTGGTCTGGGACTGATAAACTGTAATTTGATAATATGTAAAGCTGTAATCTTTGAAGCAGCTAGTTGCAAAGTGAGATCATCCTTAAACTAGCGTAGGGCAGACCTCTGCTAGGTGTCCTTGAATAGTAACTATAATAACCAGACATCTGAAACAAATCTTTCCAGACAAGTTTTCTTGTGTTGTTAAAATGATAGTAAATTTTAAGAATTGAAGTAAAATGTTGCCCAGGGAAAAGAAAAAGAGCAACAAAGCTGTGAAGAGAAAAATGTTAGAGAAACTGCTCTGTTCCACAAGGGCTTCTGGAGATGAAGGTGCCGTGAGAGAGAGGATGAGACCGAGGGCAAGGAGAGGAAGGCAGGCACCAGATTTGGCTGCAATCTTCTGCTGCCTTTTCCCCTTGTCTCACTTCCCATTTCATTATGCAAGACGTCTTTCCTGTAATCTTTCTCCTTCTGCATTTTCAAATGCAACACCTTTCCTTCCCTCATACCCGACCTTGCATCTTCTAGCATTCATCCTATTTGATACAGTCATTTCCATTCACTCTTTCGTCACTCATACTGACAGGAGCAGAATAAAACCCCCTCCTTACTTAGGCTGTGATTTTGGCAAGGATAAGGAACCTCTTAACAGGAGGCCTGAAACCCTATCATATCTATTATCAGAAAACAGTTTGTGAAACAGCCGCTAATGATTGACAAAGAAGGGAGAAATGCTGCTCACATGAGACTTGATGTGAGTGTGCCGACTTAATAACCTAAACCTACAAACCAGCCCATCAACTACAGTGGGCCTATTGGTGTGCTTAAATATATTGGTGGTTCAGGGTATGGCCAGGGTACAGCCCTAAATCCTTGCAACTGACTTTCCTCATATTTATTTTTTTTACAACAGTTAAATGGGATTAAAAGGATAAACTAAACTAAATTAAATTGTGACATGCTTTCATAATGTCATTCTGATCCTGGAGAAGTTATTGAATCACTCCTGAGAGGACATGTGCAAGTCATGACTAAGATGCAGAGATAAGGAGCCCCTCAAGTTTACAGAGAAGATATAACAGAGTCAACAATTAAAAAAAAAAAAAAAAAAAAAAGTAAGGATATCCTGACTGCTGCAATATAAGCATGGGTGATGGTGGGTATGGAATAAGTGACTACTCCAAACAGTGGTTTCTGGGTGTTGTACGCACACAAAAAAGGCAAAATGACATAACAAAATCTCATCGCTGATGTTAGCTTTTATGCCATATGTGGCCAAAGACTTTTTTTTTTTAACTGCTGTAACAACTAAGCAAAAGGCCATTTTTTCTTTCACCTACAAATGTCAGCAAGGTGTTGAGCACTTGGAGACCAATGCAAGCTGAGGTTGGTGCTACACCCCTACACTTACAGCTCTCTACTATCTGCAGGACCACAAATCTTCTGAGACTTCACCAAAGCCATGCCAAGCACCCTATATCCTCCCAGACCTGTCATTTACCCCTGGCGCTCTGTATCCTAACCTGCTGGAGATCCTTCATCCTTGCTTGCCTAGCCCTAAGCAGGCTACCTCTCTCACACACTATTGCTGCTAGATATGATCTGTCAGTTGAACTGCCAGAGAGCCACTGATTTACTTATGGCTCTAGGTCAAATGCTTTCAAATTATTTCCCCTCCACCAAAGAAAAAATAATTTCAAGCAGTTGTTCTCATGTCTCCTTCCCTTTCCTTGATGGGGAAAATAATAGTGACATTTGTGGTGAAAAGGCAAAATGAACGTAAATGAAGTGGCAGGTTTCCTGTGGCCTGGAAGCCCTGGTTTACCTACCAGTGAATTATGGTTCAAAAAGGACCGCAAATCATACACAGATGTAGAGAGATCCTGCCTACACCACTACAGTGTCTAACTCCACGCAATCAGAATGGAAACAAATCTCACCCGACAGAGCTGTGGAAAATGCAAGCCATTTTTACAGCTTGATCGTAATCTTCTATGTAGAGAATACAAAAGGAAAATACAGAGGGCTGACTACTTCTGCAGCCTTCTGATTTTCTGGAGATGGTAATATTGGAAAGCAAGAGGTTACCTGAAGGGAAAACAGTGTGTTTTCAAGCAAATGCTCTTTAATCAGAAGTGCCTATTCCAGGTCTGAAATAGAAAATATGACTTATCAATTTGTCACCCCTTTTTAAGTAAAAGATTTTTCTGTCACCTAAGAAGCTAGCCTGCTTTTGGATTAGGCTTAATTTTATAATAGGATCTAGCTTAAAACTGGTATTTGAGGATGTATGATAGATTTAGCCCCTACCTCTTATCTCCCTGTGAACAGGGCTGTCTGGAGTTTTCCCCTCAACTAAAAAAATCACTTGCTGTTATGACTAGCAAAGATAAGATCACAGGAACACAAACAAAAATACTCTGTTAGAGCAACCGCTGATGTGGTTACCCTCACAAACTAAGGAACTAAGATGCCAAATAAGGAACTTGGTAAAGCAGGGAAATGATCTATTAGCTGAAGCACAGACTGAGTATTTGTGACAGATGTTATGCTAACATAGCTAGGTAATTATTATTAAGACATTATATTCAAGTGGAAGGCCTCTTCAGAAAACTGCTGCAGCTGAAACATGGTTGCACTCAAGGGTGGAAAATTGCTCCAGTAGTCTGTGTTGCATCCTTTTATCCTGAGTCCTGGAAAGCATTCTGAAACTGACTATGAATTTCTGACACTACAACGTTATCAAAATGGGCAGGCGTAAAATCTGACCTTTCATTCTTTTTACAGATGTATAACATAGTCACTCGAGACACATAATTCTGCCTTCTTCTTCCACGAACTGCTTTCTTCAAAAATCCAGCCTGCATGTTATGTGCGGATAGATTTTTTTCGTTCCACGCTCAAAGGAATTTAAATATATTATTTGCAAATAGGCAAACTCACTGACTATAATCTTTTAGGCAGCTTGTACCAGGAGGTACAGCTTAATAAGCAGATCTTCTTATCTGTTTGTAGGACCGGTACAGAAGATTGTCAAGAATCTTTTGAGAGATACATGGGCTATCACAGTAAATTTTGTCTATACGGTACTTTGCATGCTAGCATGTCTTTTCATCAGTTGCACTTAATACTGTTAACTAGCGTGTTTTCTTATGTGACAATTATTTAAAGCCTATGTGAGAGCCCAAAACAGCTGTAACAAGTAGGGCAACATCGACTTTTAACAAAACTCTCATGAACTGATTGGCAGATGAAAAAGTAATTGGCAGACAAATAAACATACAATAAAATAAACATGGGTAGTGATGAAACAATTCATATCTGTAAAACCTAAACTGTATTTCTGATTATGCTACTCTTTGCTTCTCCCTTTTTTACACTGAAAGCTGTTCAGGGTGAGAATATTATCCTGTTTTAGTACATATTATGCCTCACAATCATCTGGGGCCCCTGGGCAATAGAATGACTCAAGTAAATAATAACACATAATCCAGCCAACTTCAGTGAGCAGCGGCGTGAATCACAAAAGCACCGGGCAAGTGAAGCTGTTAACCTGTAATACATACCTGGCCTGCCGGACACGTTTTGATTTTGCAATTCTACACTTTCATCTAAAAATAATAATAAAAAAAAAAATTATTTTCCGGCCTCCTGTGAGTAGACTAGTAATTTTCAAAAGAAGGATGCAGTGTCAGGTGTCTAAAGCTGCAAAAACCCTGGACACGGCGTTTCTTTTGAAACATTCCCGTCACGAGGTGTTAATTCTGAGACACAGCTCAGACCACGGCTATAAATAGCCGCGGAGAGCCAGCACTTCCCTGCTAATCGCCGCAGGCCGCGGCCGGAGGGAACGGGCGGCAACCACGCCACGGCGGTAGGTAGCCGAGCTGCTTTACCTCAGCCACGACAACTCGGGGCCGGGGCAGGAGAGGAGGAGGAGGAGGGGCGAGGAAGACAGGAGAGGAGGAGGACGTCGGGCGAGGAAAGCAGGCCTAGGGCAGGC
>VXBH01008594.1:120454-192081 GCA_013400035.1 Rynchops niger | reverse complement strand
AGGGCCTGCCCCGGCCTCCCTCCCATCCCCGGAGAGGGCTTCGAGATCCCGGAGGGGGGAAAGAGAGAGCATCCCCCTCCCTATCCTCTCCTCTGGCTGGCAGGTGTGGGGGCTGCCACCCTGCCCGGCCCCCTGGAGCTGCCTGCCAGCCGTGCTGGTGACATGAAGGCGGCGTGCCCCTTGTGAAACGTCGGTTTTTGTGGCTCCGCTTTGGCGGTGCGACTCTTGAAACGTTCAAAATCGCGATAGGTACCTTGCTGACCCCGAGCTCCGTGCGCTTTACGGATTTGCGTTTCTTAAACTTGGGCTGTTAACTTGACTACCTGCCGGGCACTCCTCCTTTGGGTTGGTTTTTCTTGTGGGTTTTTTGTTTTTGGTTTTNATTTGTTTTTTTTTTTTTTTTTTTTTTTTTTTTTTTTAATCCCTGCTAGTGCAGGCTGTATGAAGTGTTAATCACTAGAAGTACGCCGTCTGCATTTTTTTGTGTATGTGTTTTGAGTTTTTGCCAAGTGCACGTCTAAATTAATTTGTGCGAGCTGCATTTTTCCTCTTGTTAAGTGGTTACTGAGTACATGTAGCAGACATCAATGATGTTTAATAGAGCAAGACAGTATGCCGTGTAAACCTGTGCATTTCCAGCCAACAAAGTGATGTCATAAACATACCTGTGTTTTCGCTGCTCTTTGTATGTGCGCATCGTCTGATTACTTTTTTCTTTTGCAAACAAAATTCCATTGTTGTTATGAGAGAGAATTTCTTAGCCGTATGCCATAATGGTATATGGTATTATTTAGGATACCATTGGAGGAGAAGATGATACACAATCCTACAGAACTCAGTTGTTTGGTGTTTTTTTGTTTGGTTGGTTTTTTTTATATACTTTATAATAGCATTTTTTAGGATAATTTTGAATACTGAACTCTTTGTTTGCAAAATATATTGGAAGAGGAAAATGTGGAGTTATACACACTTTAAGAATGTACAGATATTTGTTAGTCAGAATAAAAAATAGTAAGTCACGATAAGCCTTCACTTTATGTTACTGAAAGTGTGGGCATGTCAGTAATTCAGTGTATACCTAATCATTGTGGGTGTACATACTAGGCAACTAGCTCCATCCAGGGCCATCAGTTGTTTCTTCTCTCCTAGCTCCTGCTATAGTTTTTTTTGCAATCCAGAACATACAAGAATGTAAACAATTTTGCCGTCTCCTACAAAAGTCAAGAAAGATGTATTTTCTTGAGTAAACTAAGGAAATGATCTGTGAGGTGCTCTGTAAAAACATATTACTATTATGTAATAGAATATTAAACCGATAAGCTGAAGTTAAAAAGTTTCTAAATGAACTCAGCATGTCAGGAACTTCGAATGAAATGCTGTTTTATCTGATATTATTCTTAATTACAGTAGGAATAACTAAGTAGTGATGAAAGGCTCTCGTAAGCAATTATAGCATTAATTTTTAAGCTCATAGTATAACTTTTCAGTGAAGTGTATCAAAACGTTTAGGTTTTTTGGATGGCCTGTAAAAGAGGTGTGTTTGAAATTGTCTTATTCTTAGTACTTAACATTTTGGTCTGTTACAAAATTAAGCTTAGTTCTTTGTTATTATTTACTTGGAAGACATGTAAAATGTTCCAGTTTTGCAATGCAGAGAGCTTTTTGTTCTTTCTCCCTACTTCCAACATTTCTCTCCACTAGTGTAAAGTCATGATCAATTATGGGGAAATATAAACTGAACTTGCTGCACTTGACACCTCCTTATGTATCTTGAGGCCCAGAATAGCCCTTCTTTGCGTTGCGTCATCCTGCCCAGAGAACTTGCAATATAGATCAGACAGAGCTGAAAGGATTTTGTTCAAAGCCACATTGGGAACATGTACAGGTTAAATTAGTTGAATTTGTTTCTCCCTTCCTGGAAGGTGCTCACATGGTTATACTCCAGATCACAATACATCTTAGGTGCAAGACCACAGCATTTGCAAATACATTGTATGTAACTGTCTGAAAAGGGATGAAAGGACACCTTCTGGTGTGAGGTTTGGTGTTGCGTGTTATGTGGATCCATAGTGAAAAAGCTTTCAGGCTTACACGAAACAGTGGGTGATGTATTTGTGATCAAATTCAGGTCAAAAGCATATGCATTAGATGTCTTCATCCCATACTGGGCAAATTCTGAGAACAGAACTTTGTATCCCAGTGATTTTTGCATCTGGCAGTGCTGGTCAGGAGTACTTTCTTTATGAACCTTTGATCTCATTGAAGCTGTGTTTTAAGATTCTGCAGCAACACAAACATGTCATCTCTGTAAATGTCTCACTGTTATATAGGTAAGCAGATATTATTTTTTTAAACTGGTAATTAAAATTGCCCTCTTAATGTAATTTTAATGTTTCACTTAAAAATGAGTTTTTATTTTGCCTAGCTGCTATCTCATCTTGGTTGTTACAAACAATCCAGTATGTACTAACATTAGTGCTTACATTTCAGTTTGTGCGGGCACGCTGATTTAATATGAAACTGTCATGCCAAGTCAAGCAAGGTTGTCTTTGAGTTTAAGCGTACCTGAGGGGGATTTATTTTTTTTAAATTTTGATAGAAGTTTCTTTTTTTCTTACATATATATTTCAAGGGTGTTTCCAAGTAAAGGATGCTAGCTTCCCCTTCCTATTTATTTTATTGTTATCAGTTTCTTTCAGCTTTGCAGTAATGTAATTTGTCATTAACTGCCAGAAATTGTCTGAGTCACTCTTTTCCCAAAACTAAGGGACAATTCCTTATTGCTGCTGTCTGTAGGGATAAGAATTATAACTGAGGAACTGGCTCATTTATTTATCCAAAGTGCTTAAGTTTGATACCAGAAAGGTAAAGATGCAAAGTAACAACAGAAAAGTCTTCAGTGTACCAGGTGACGTTTTTGTGTTGGTCTACGTGGCTGAAGCCAGCACATGCTAAGTCAGTCTTAGGCCAAGTCTTTAGGTTTACTTGTCTTTTTTTAGACTGCATAACTGTCTCCTCAGGAAGTGTGCTGCTTCTGGATTGATGGTTATGAAAGGCCTTTTAAAGGAAATGCGTAAAGGATTCTTTGCAAAATTTTTTCAAAGAAGTGCTTCCAGTAATGAATTGTGGCTGAGATTCCATTAGAAATGCAAGTAACTGTCTCTCACTTGGCTAACAATAGAAATTAGTTTGTGGTGGAACTGAAATACAAAGACTTAAAAAAAAAAAAAAAAAAGAAAAAAGTTACTTAGTGGTGACTTAAAGCTGTTCATTCTCCAAATGAAATGTGTGCATGTTAATGCAAACAAGAGATCTGTGAGGCTGCTTTACAGGTTTGTCATGTCCCATATATAGACAGTGCAGACATGCTATTGTGTGCTAAGGATGAACAGATACATCCCTCAGACAAATGTATGATCTCTGTGTTAGTTAAAACTCAATAATGCAAGTAGATTGTGTTTGGTGAATGAGTAAGCATATGCTACTTTGCTCAACTATATCTAATTCTCCCTGTCCCAGTATCTCATGCTATGAATACCTTTGTGTGGGAATTCATGTATGGGAATTCATGTGTGGGAAATCCATGTATGTATTTCTCAGAATATTTCTGCTCTTTCTTGTCAACCTGAAGATATGTACTAGTCTCATGTCTTATATTCGTGTGTCCATTCTAAAGGTAATCAAACCACTAATCAGGATGCATTTCATGCTTAAATACATGACTGTTCTTTTGCTTTGACTTTTGAATCCTGGAAGGTTGTAAGAAAATAAAAATACACCTGAGTCAGTCAGATCAGTGCCTGGAAAGAAATCTTTTTAAATGGAGGAAATAGAAAGATTGCTCATTAGGGAAATGCTTAGTGCTTTATAGAAACTTGCAGGAAAAGCTTCATCTGTTTTCTCTAATCTCATGTAAAAATGAAATAGATAGAATTTCTATTCAGGAACTTTGATTTCTGTGGTAAGTGTCTGGAAATAAGTTCAACCAAGGATGATGTGGCTGTAGAAGAGCCCGTGCTGCTGGAAGTAGGTATATCAAGTGTGGCAGGCACTTGTGTGGGATATGCCTGTGCAGGTTCCAAAGGGCTGTGCTCTTGGATTAGCCAGTTACCTCTTTTCAGTACCCTTGAAAGAAGTTCAGGTCTTCACGTACATAAGATAACCTAAGCTTTTGATTGAACTGATCATTTTAACAGTAAAACTCACTTTATGGACTTTTTAAATATTGTTCTCACTGAAGTTCCTTTGCAAACAGAAAAAAGATAATTTGCTAAAAAAAAAAGAAGAAAATGTTCAAATTAATACACTGGAGTCAGATGATTCATAGTAGATCATACAGATAAAACTGTTTACATGTTACAAAAGGGCCAAGTCCAAGTAAACTGCGGGTTTCCTGTCTTACTATCTCTTTTTTTTTTTTTTCCTTAGGAATAAAAAGAATACTTGAGCTGCATGCAAAAATATTCTCATTTGAATGGCTCTTGACTCTACCTGACAGGAGATCTTGAAGATACTGAATTGGCTGTTTTGTATCATAGATGGAAAACTAGACATTTGATTTTACTGTTTTTTAACCCCGAGTTTAGTGGGCAATGCATTGCTTTTGTGTCACTGGTATTTTTCTAATATCTGTTATCTGTTTGGATTCTTGTACTGTACTATTATTACTGGTGATAGGCTTTTTTCATTATTTTTATTTTTTGGACTGCTGGGTGAAAGCAGGTAATGCTGCCTTTAGTCTTCAGCATTTTCGAGCAGAACTTGATTTTTAGCTGCATGTAACTTTGCTAGAATGGAACATTCCAAGTTATATATTAGCTGCCTTCGGCCTTTATATGGAAAATTTTAGCAAGTGTATTCGTTTTTTATAAGAAGTGAAACTTGATGGTATGTTTCAACTCTACTAGAGGAAAAACTTTAGCTGTTTTCTCTTAGAAAAAATCTCTGAGGCAGATGGTCTTCATTCAGTATGTCTTCTGTTATTCATGTGTAAATTTATTTTAATTTGGCAAAGTTATTAGCCTTTGAATTAGGTTTAAAAGTCCATAATGAGGATGGATAGACTTTTGCAGTTAAAAGTAACAAAGATGCTGTACTGAATGTATTTTATCACAAGAAGGAATGAGCAGAACTGTATTTCCAGTTTCAATAAGCAGATGCTTCAGACCAGGGCTAGGATCAAGAATTTGAGCACAGGGAAGTGTTTTCAGTCACAGTCTGATTTTTGTAATATCTATTGGAGAATTGGTAACTCTTTCGCTTTGTTTGCACCTGATAGACAAAGTGTAAAAAGTGCACAAAAAAAAAAGTGGAGGGGACTTTAGGAATTGAAGTAATTTAAGTAGAGGCCTGGGGAGAAAGGATCTTTTCCAAAGTCAGGATAGGGTCTGCGAACTAAGAACCTGGGGTGCTTAAGTTTTAGTTGATAGTAAGTAAAGTGATTTGGGGCAGGATGAGGTGAAGGAGACATATGGGACATGAACAAAGGTTGTCTTATACTTGCTGTATCTGTTAGGATATGTTAATTAGAGAATGATTTGTCTCATTCATTCGTCTCAGTAAATCTATCCTGATGTCTGAGTAAATTGTGATTGTGTACTAATAGAAGCTCGTGTCTATAGGATTTCTGCTTCCTTCCTTCCAGAATTTAGAATAACAAGTACTTATGAAAGCTGGGGAAAAGGCCTGGAGCTGTGTTCTGGCCACACTTGTTCTACAGTTCCTATACAGTACAATCATATCACTTATATGTAATTTTCACAGGCAATCAGGCTTTTTTATTTTTGTAGTGACCATCTGGGATATGTAAATCTGATAAGCAGCTACAAATGTAGCCTATGGAAGCAATGTTTTGAATATGCAAAGAGGTAAAAAATGGAGGGAAACTCTGCAAAGTCAAGTTTTAACTGTGCTAAAACCCCCTGTATTTTTAATTCCTAATGTCCTGGCCTGAGTTTTCCATTGCATATGTGGGGAAAAAAAAAAATAATACTGCATCTCTGGGATGCTGTAAAACTAAATGAATGCAATCAAATATATGATAAAGGTTACCGTAGGAAAGTACCATTTAAAAATGGAATCATACTTCCCATCAGGGATTTTGACTAATGAGCAATGGGATAAGATGTGTCGACTCACAAAGAACAGAGGAGGGGGGAAAAAAGAACATAGAATGATGACTGATCTTTGTCAGGAGTATTAACTTGCATGAGGCTAGTGGGAAAACTCATATGTGCTTTCTGAGGCTAAACCACAGTAAAATCCACTCACACCAAAGACCTGCATTAAAGTTGCACGAAAAACATTGCTTCTAATACTTTCCAAATTTGGGGTATTTGCTTTTCAACAGTAAAGCTAATTTTCCTGTGTAAATTGTAAGTAAATAGCATAGTACTTAAACTTACTCAGAGGGAATTATATTTTACTCACCTTATTAAAATTGAGAAATAAAAGACAAGGAGGCTTACTAAATGTGCAAAGCTTATTACCTCTCTAAATCTTACCTTACTGCCTGTGCAGTGAACCCAATTGTATGGGTGTCCTTGAAAGGCTATCTTCTAAAACACTTTTAGAAGCTTTGGAGAAAATAATGTCAATCTGGAATACTGAACAATAGTGAAATAGATGTAACACAAAGTTGTACAGAAAAAAATAACATAAAGCTAGGTCAAAAGTGTTTGAAAAGAAGCACTGTCTTACAAAGTTGGCTCCATTCTGCTCATAAGTGTGTGTGTTTTACTGTGTTTTGATGTAATACAGGATAAAGGAATGATGAACAAGCAGAGGAGAACTGAGTGTGTCTAGTAATTCTTAGTATCCTATAAAAATACTTGTAATGTCTGCTAACAAAACAAGTAACTCTTCCTGTGAAGAGCCACATTAAATACAAACCTACTCAGTGTATAGGAAGGGGCTCAGAGATGGTAGCAGTCTATTGCAACTTTACTGCAGATGTAGTAATCCAACATTCAATTTAGAAGTTTGTCATCAAGACTGATTTAGTTTTCACCTTAAGTGTAGTTCATTAACTATTTTGGAAACCTAAAAGCCATTTGTCTGCATCCAGTAATGTGATTCATTGTCCTTGCACCAGAGTCCAATGCATAAAATGACAAAATTTACAGGAGAATAGAGTGAAAGTGATAGTAGGATCCTAGATTATTTTTTCGTTTGTAATTCAAGAAGTAGTCCTCCACAATCTGTAGCAGAGGCAAAGCAACACTGTGCGGGTGAGGAAGAGATGCATGCGTTTAAGGTAGCAAGGAAATGGGTGGAGGGAATGTTAATGGTCCTCAGAGAATGTCTTTCCCACTTGGGGATAGAATTGTTTCCTTGTGCTGCTATACTTCTTCAATTATTTCACCTATCCATGATACTTTTTAGAGAAGTAATGACACTTCAAAATTCCTCAGATCAAAAAATTCTGACTCTCTTTCATGGAGCTAGGTATACAATAAGCTTGTATGTGTTGTCCACATACCGAAATCATACTGCTTTAACAATTTAAAGCTTAAAGAAAGTAGGAAAACTTCCACAGGAAAACAATGTTTATTTTGGTATGCATTGGTTTTGTATGATTTAGTATAAACTTGACACCAGCTCAGTTTTCTCTTTACTACTATAATGCAATTTCAAAAAGGGGGGGAAATAGCCCACAAATACCAGACCCTGAAATGTCATCTGATTTGTCCTATAAAGTGTCACCAGCTAGCCCAGTGAAACCATCAGCAGAGGGAGCAGGCACATGGAGCAGTAGTAGGCATTCTTGAATTAGGTGTGCAGCAGGCTGAACTAGGACTTTGAATGCTGCTACGGGTGGTGGAGTTGCAACAGTGGGTGAAAAGTCTCCAACTGAGCTAATGTAGACTTTGCTTAAGAATCATTAACTAAATCCCAGTTTCTTTTTGTGGGAGCTTCAGTTGAAGTCACGTGACCTGATGTAAAACAACATCATTGCCTATCAGTGCAAACATATGGCAAAGTCTGCCCATGTTATTACTTATCTCAAAGAGTGCAAGGGGGCTGTCACACTTCAAGCAAAGCCTATTGGTGAGGGAGTTTCTGTGTGAGCCTTCTTAAAGAAGCGCTTCCTTTTTCATCATAATATTGCATGGGAAAGCATACCAAACACTTTTCTCTAAGAGACCAGAAGATTTACATAATTCTTCTGCTTCTATGGAAAGAGAAGAAATGCTGATACAACATTCTGTTATGGCTGTAAGCTTTGCATTTACCTGTGCAGTGGAAAGTTAGTTTCCTGTTTTCTGAGATGTATTTCTCGGAACAGGATGATTTTGAAGATGACTTCAATAGAAGTGGTGTTGCTGCCCATGAAAGGGTTCCTTCTGGAATCTTGGTGAGTTTGACTGATTTATTGCTGAGTACGGGTATATAATTTACTATAGCATGGTTAAAATATCTAAAAATTGACTGCCTGTATTTACTAATACGTGGAAGCCTTAATTAGGCATTCAAAAAACTTACTTTGTTTTCCATTTTTTTCCATAAGTGCTCTGTGCAGTATTAGGAACAATCTTAAACCCAAAAGATATTTTTGTTTGCTTGTTTTTGCTGAGTAGACAGTGGTCTTGTTTTCACATGGTTGGTTTTTTCCCCCCAGTCTTTTCAGGGTACAAAATAGAAGCTAGTAAAACACTTGTAGAAGACTTTCTCTGGTTAAGGAAAGCTTCTGCCTCATAAATACATATACATGCAAATATAGCCAAGATGAGATAAATTGAGAGAAGCTATTGCTATGCATGTTTTCTTATTCTGTTTTTCTACCCAATCTCTTAAAACAAATGCAACTTCTTTACTGTTTACATCATGTAGCGTTAGACTATCTTTTTAATCCTCTAAATTAATCTCAAAATAAATGGGATGTATAAATATCTACTCTCCTGTAAGCTAAGATCTACATTTAAGTAACTTTTTTTAGCTTCCTAAGTTTAAGTAACTTTTTTCGTTAAAATATATGCCCTCTAAAGCTGTATCTTTCTGGATACAATTGCCTCTCTAGGCAATCTGATAGCTTGCCTTTGAGTAACTTTACTCTGCTTTTTCTGTTGTTGAACTGGGCATTTGTAGTGTTCATGTTCATAAGGGTGCACCTGTATAAAAGGTGTTGGCTTTAAGAACACAAAAATCACACAGTTTACTAAAAAAGTACTCCAAATGCACAGGAAATTTGTGGACGGCCTTCTGATTATGTCTTGCACTTGTATATGGATAATAATGAATACCATAAAATTATTCAGGAAAACATACTGGTTTTGTAGCAGCCAAAATAACATCTTTGTTAATAGTACATAGATACAATTCCTATCCACAAAACCTCCCGGTCATGTTATGCTCGTGTAAGTATTTCCTGGTGATGAGTTTTGAAAACTTGTCTATCACATAGAACATGTTAGATACTTAATCTGAGCTGTAGTACTGTTTAATCTTTATTTCTGAGCATCATTCTGTTCCTCACTGCTCTAACATGAGCAAGTCAACCAACATACACAGGTTTAATTATAGTTTAACTGATTTGAATATTTTGTAGATGGAGGCACAAAATCTTATTTTTAGTTCCTGAACTTCCAGAGTAGATACTGTCCTTTCTTATATTGTATCTGCTGTTACACTCTCTCTCAAAAAGAAAAAAAAAAAAAAAGCAGCAGTTTAAGTTTCTGCCTTTTGCAATGTAATGGCTTCTTGCCAGAAAGAAATCTTTTTTTATGATATAGGACAGAGAGATTCTTTCCCCACTCCAATTACACTTGCACTTAGCTTAGTAGCATTAATATATTCAGCTATAAGAATTTTTGCATAAACTTTCAAAAATCAGTCTATCTGACTCAAGAGACATAAAGTCTTTTTCTGCTGTGAGACCTTAGGTATTGATAGCCTTTAAGTTTCCTATCCTAGAAGATTAAGTAGTGGTGAGCTACATTAACTTTAGCTTTTATGCGGAGTTCTGGAATTTGACTGCATCAGGTAATGTATATACTCTGGGTATCAAAATAAATAAAACTTTAAAGCTAAGCAGTATTGTGAAATATTGCTGCATTTCCCTTTCTTAGCTTGTCTTGTCCATCAGACTTCTGTCTTGAATTGCAGAACTGGAAATTGGTGTGTTTTTTAGGTTGTTATAGCAGGTTATGAAGGCATACTGCTCTTCACTTTTCTCTGCTTTCAGAACAATGCCATCTAACAAATGTTTGCTAAGCATGAAATAGTGTTACTGAGGAAACACTTTGTCTTACCAGTTATTCTGTGATCAGGCTATTTCTATTGCATCTGCAAGAATTAACACAGTAACATTTTATGCTGTTTCTCTCTATAGTCAGGTTCAATACTGCTCACCACAAGTTTTCCAACAATATATAATAAAACTTAAAGCAAAAAAAAAACACCCAAAATTTTAAAATCTCCTAGGTGAGGTTCTATTGACATTTGAGATTAATTAAATATCTCATGTTTCTCAGGTATGTAGTGACGCTTTATTTCTATCTGATTATTCACTTGCTACAGTTTGAACCTTCTTAAATAACATGTTTATCTTACAAAGCGAACCATTATGTTCAAATCTGAACTGCAGCTTGGTAAGCGATGATATAAATTAGTTTCTGATATACAAGTTTGTTTACTTACAGTGTACAAAACAATGTTTGCGTTAAGACTTGGATCATAAAAAGCTTCTTTCCTTATAAACATTGTTCAATAGGTTCAAAAGTTCATAGCTTTTTCACACATAAGAGGTTACTCTGTTTATGTATGATCATAAAAGTGGCTGTGCGGTGAGCTACAGAAGTAGAACAGATCTGTAAAAGAGATAACTTTTGCTACAGGAAAGCAAGAATATATGTAGAATAGGTGAATGCTTCAGTCTTGTGGGATTTTTGGTGATTTTCTGTGCCTAGACAAGGTCAGGTAGCATGTATGTGAGGAAAACTAGATTATTTATCAACTGAACTAAATTCTTAGCAGTTGCTGTGAAATACTGATCTTTTAAACAGTTGCTACATTTAAGTTGCTACTTAAATGCTAGAGAATTCATGTGCATTTCTCAAGTCCTGTTCACAGAAATGAAATATATGGAAAGGAGACTCTATTAAGGACTTATATTCCTGATTGTGTCAAACACTTCTTTAAACAAATTCAGTCTCCTTGGTGACAAGAAACCAACTATTCTTTGTAAGCCAATACCATAGACTCCTCTTGGAAGCAGCTATGGTATAGTCATGAATGGTAATGACTAGGTGTTGGAGATTTTTTCCTAAGATTAAGAATTAAGATTGACTGTACCGTTGTGGAAGACTAACTGCTTAAACAGTAGAGCAGAGATATTGCTACCTTTCTGTCTTGGGTTACAGTTCCATGAGATGTGTCAAATATCTCACTTGTCAAAAAGAAGATGTTCAGTTCCCTGCTCTAGCCTTTTTTTTTCTAGCTCTCTGCTGCTGCTGTCTGTCTCGTGACTCTCTGGTGTTTGTCATGTCCTTCTTCGAGAGCTAATCTAATTTACTAACCCACTGAAACAAACAACAACAAAAAATGGGTAGACTTCTGCCAGTTGTGTTAGTGAGCTAAAATCAGCTTATTAAGAGGGTCAGATGAGGAAGGGTTGAAGTGAGACCTCCCCTTTTTACCAAGAGTGAGCTATGACTTCATTATCAGGCAGTCAATTTTATAGTTGTACATGAACCTACTTAAAGATGAAACTGAATTCTATTAATCACTAATGTAGATAGGGAGTCCATTCTACTAATCTCATTAGTCACTCAATGACAGTCTGTTCGTTTTGTCTTCATCAACCATATTGTACAAAAGCTGCAGGAGAAAATTCTCTAGTATGTTACCTAGTGTAGTAATTCTGTGGATAATTTCAAAACAGTTTTAAATCTGTATTGGAAATCCCCCGTCTTTCTTTTTAAGGCTAGTGGAGAAGTAAGAATTTTTTTTTTTTTTTCAAAAATCTAAATATGATTAGATAATGTGTGTTAGGCTTGAGAAGCCTGAGGCAGAGAAAAATACTTCTGTAGCTGCTCTAAATCTGTGAAAGTAATTTTAGATTTCTTGCATGTTTACAATTATAATGGTACTGTTAGATGTTACAAAAGAAGCTTCCTTTTGAATGAATGCAGTATACTCTGTGTTACTGTAAGGAAGATTTTGAAGGCTCAGAACAGAAGCAATTGATTAAGTACCTAGATCATGAAAACACTATCTGTGTTTAGAGCCATTAAGAAAAATGCTAAACCTTGTTCAGAGACTAATAAAAATAGATTAGCAAATAGGCAAATTCACTGTAGACTTTTTTTTTTGGTAGAAATATTATTCCACAATAGAATTTTTACAATTTAAGCCCTGTTATGTGTCCAGTGTTGTTGTTTACTTGTTTGCAGTGGCTCTTTGTTCTCCCAAATACTACCTTTAACTTTAGAGGCATGCAATTGCTTGGATATATTTGAAATTAACTTGTATTAGTCTTTTGGGTGGGATGCTGGAGAGGGCAGAATGAGGAGGGGTTGCAATGAGGTTTCCAGTAGAACACCCTCATGGTTTTCCCTTCTCATTCTATTAAAGCTCAAACATTCAGAGGAATCTTTGGACTCCTATTTCTTATTGGCAGTTCACATTTTATTCTTAGTCTGAAAGACTCGCAGTCATTCAAAATTCATTCATTAACTTAAGTATTTTTAATAGGTCACACATCAGACAGAATGTTCCATACGTGATGCTATGTGTTCTTTGTTTATCTTTGTATTTCTCGTTTCTTTGCAGTTTGGCTGTAGCATGTGTACGTCTTCCTTTCCTTGTATTCTGTCCTGAACTCACCACTCTCATCTAGTAAGATTTCTTCACCTAGACTACATACTGTTCTTTTTCGGTTTTCTGATGTCAGGAGTATGAACAAACACAAAAACCTGTAAAATATTTGTTTTCTCTGGACTGAAACTTTGTGGAACCTGTGGAAAGTAGTTAGTGGGTAATTCTTTACACTTAATATATTGCATGAGTGCGTAAACTTGGTGAGACTTGCTTTTCACATATGAAAATGTAGTATTTGGAATTTAGTGTGTATTCTTTTAGGTGTAATTTCTGTGGAAATAATGATGTTAGCTAGTACGTTTTCTGCTCATGGACAAGAAGTGTGTTCAGGACAAGGTCATGTTGCTAGGTTCATTGTGTGTTCACAGGGCAAACTTTACTTCAGTAGCTTACAAGTTTCAATAAGCTCTTTAGAGAAGTATCCATTTTAACTATAGGTGATACTTACTGTAGTTTTATTTAATCAAAAGTTACTGGGAGAGTCTCAGTAACTTTGAATACCTGGCATCACCTACCACAGGTAGAAGTCTTGCTTGCCTCAGTTTTAACTGCTGAAGGTCAATGTCAGTGTTTTTCAAGAAAGGTTTTTACAAGCCCATGACGTTTACGTTGCAAGAGATTTTAGTACATGGCAAATAAATTCATTGGTGTTGCACTTTCCTTATATAGGAAGAAAACTGGATTTCTTCCGTATTTGTTTTCCCCATACTTGCTCTCAAACTGCTCCGTCTCCCATTAGATCTTTTGACAATTTCTTTAAGTGACTCTGCCATTTTTAAAATATAGAGCTGTAAAGGAAGGTCCATGAGGTCCACTATACATAACTTTTTCTGACTTAAGATTTTTTTTTTTTGCATCCTTACGTACCATTTTCTCCACTTTCAATAGAGGATAAGTTGTATTAAATGGGCAGTCTTCAGAGAATGAATTTGTCTAGCTTATCTGAGTAGTTAAGCATCACTTGAATCTAGGCTTTGAGGTTTAAAAATTACATGCTTCAAAACTTTAAAATATTTAAATAATCATATGTTCAAGTTAATAAGCTATTAAGAGTAGGTTTTACAACTCTGGAGACTGTTAGTAATGTATTAATTGTCTCAAAATTCTGTTGACTCTTGAAGGCATTTTTGTAAAGCGTGTTAAAATAATCAGAGTAATTGATAAATGACATAGCACATCTGTTTAGATGTTTTTTAAAAATTTTTTTAAAAGAACTTTTTATGTTTTTAAAATGTATTTACTTGTTTTTTTCTTCCTCTCCCTTAGTCTCAGACTATGAACTACGTAGGACAACTTGCAGGACA
The DNA here is from genome assembly GCA_013400035.1 of Rynchops niger. Lineage (NCBI taxonomy): Eukaryota > Metazoa > Chordata > Aves > Charadriiformes > Laridae > Rynchops > Rynchops niger. The sequence goes on along the minus strand of VXBH01008594.1, from coordinate 177,958 downwards.
AGTCCTGGTTACTGTGAAGGAGCTGTACAAAGGCATTAATCAGGCAACCCTTTCAGGATGCATTGATGTCATTGTGGTCCGGCAACAAGATGGTACATACCAGTGTTCTCCTTTTCATGTCCGATTTGGGAAGCTTGGTGTATTGCGCTCTAAAGAAAAAGTGGTAAGTTCAGAAAGTGGACCAAAACATAGTTTTGAATACCAATGCATTCCCTTTTTTCCCCCTTTTCCTTCCTTCCCCAGCTCGCCACCCTCCCCCATACCCAGTTAGCAGTCTGGTTTGGTACAGAGCAGTTTCTCATATATGCTGTACAGAGTGATAGTTTTGGAATGCAAAACAGAACTTCCTGTGGTAATCTAAGGACTCTGGAAAAAAAAAAAACACTGTAAAAGAAAAGCTTTGACAACTATGCAAAAAGAATAATACAAACATGCAGACTTCACAGTCTTAAAATATTTACATGACTATTTATTTACTTGTTTAAGTATGCTGGCAAAGATGTGCTTAATGCCGTTTAACTGATCCCTGATGTTGCAAGCAACTATTTTTGGAATGTCTGGAGGATAAATGGAGCATGTCTTAAGGGTTGGTGACCTATCATAAATATTACTCCTTGTTATCTCTCTTCAAGGTTGATATGCTGTAGAAAATGCAGTTATTAAGCAGGACTGAAGCTTCATTCACTTTTGGGCATATTTGAAAGAAAACCTGGTACAGTTACCTACCCAGCCACTCTGAGCCTGTGGCACTACCAGAGTGGATTGTTCTGCCATCACTTTTCCATAGGCTTTAGTAATTGCGCCTAGGGAGTGAGTTTGGGTTGTAAATTTGACTTAAAAAATGGACCTATTGTGGGAGAGTTTACATTGCTGTCAGTAGGGAGTAGTGTGTGTGTATGGCAGTATTGCCAGTGGGTGTGCTACCAAAGGATGGATTGATTTAAACAGATCATAAAACCTCAGGATTATGTGCTGCTTTTCTAAGAATTGAAAGGACACTGCGGGCAACTACCTCCATCTTTATATTTTGGTTGTAAAAGGAGAATAAAGTGCAACTAAGAGAGCAATTATGTTAGGGCATTTTTTTTGTTAATGGTCATACTGGCAGTTGCATGCATTAAAGTTGTAAGTTAATCATAGTAACACAGGCTAGCAGCAGTTTTCTTGATTCATGTTTTTGTTTTGATTTCACACTTGCTAATGTTTTTCTTAATGAGCACACTGACAAAAAGCTGATTTTCCTAAACAGTTCTGCAACAGATTGTTACAGGTTGTCAGCAAGATCCAAGAGAGGTGGTATAGCTGTACTTTTTCTAATGTTTAAGATACAACAGGAGTGATCTGAAACTTGAGCTTGCTAAATATCTTTACACTTCTGAGAAGTTGAACCAAATTTGAGAAGATTTCAGCTCCTGGGTACCTCTAAAAAGCTGTTGAATAGTAGAAACATCTGCTTTTGAAACCTGCTGTACTAGGCTGTACATATTAGATATCTCATAGCAATTACAATATCTAACTTGGTCTCCCTTTGATCGAAATGTCTAAACTATATATAACCTGAAATGCCATTGGCATTTTCTACAGTAAGGCAGGTCCACTGTGTTTCTATCTGACATGTATTAAATTATTTTTAATTAGCTAGGCTAAATGCAGATATACAGATACTGTTAGAAAAGCAGATTTACTGAAAAATAACATAATCTTATGTGAATATTGAAGACATTTTCTTTGGAAAAATTCGGAATGCAACTTAACTGGATGCCCAAGATTTCACAAAGAGGAGGAAGTATAATAGTTGTATCTTGGTTTTAGAAAGACATTTGGTTTTTTCTTTTATTTCATACATGTGGGGAAGGATAATCTCTCCCTCCTGTGCAATGTAATCTAAGTTAATGCACCTCCTTATGATATAAAACATTCTTCCACTGAGGAAAGCACTATGGTTGCAGAAGGGTAGTGGTCCTATGTCGTATCGCCATAAATTTGGGAGCAGGAAAATCTGAAAAAAACATTAACTGAGTTGCAGAAATAATTGTGGCAAATCTCTGTCCCATTGAAACAAATTCTGCCTTCAGGAAGATTCCAGTTTGTTGCCTTGGACTTCTGGTATTCAGGACTTGTATTCATACTAGGCCCAAGTTTAGGTTGAGCTTTAAGCATATGAACACAAACAGTCTCAATCATTCATCTTTCTTCCAGGAAATAAAGACTGTATCAGTTACTACTGTCTATGCTTCTAGCTCTCCAGATCAGTTGAACAAGATTCAGTCTTCAGATGTTTTGTTGGTGTTTTGTTTTTTTCCAATTTGTGTTGTAGGTGTTAGGCTCTCTGCTAGGAGCATGATGTGTTTTGCAGGTTAGCAAAATAAAGATCATTATTATAACAGACTTCGTTCAGAAAGCAGAGGGAGGAGAAAGATACGTGATTATACAATGGAACAAAGTTTACTCTCAGAGTGAAGTGAGCCTTGAGGTCAGTGCTTACTCCTGTGATGAATTATTTACATTAAATTGTCTCTTCCCACAGATTGATATAGAAATTAATGGCGATGCTGTTGATCTTCATATGAAACTGGGTGACAATGGAGAAGCTTTCTTTGTACAAGAAACTGAGGAGGAAAATGTAAGGGGCTTTGTGCTTCATGATGGCTACAATGCAGTATTATCAGAGTAATGCGTTAAAAATGCTTAGTACAGTGTTGACAATATTGTAACTTTTATGAAAGCTGTATTTTCTGTGACTGAATCTTAACATCACTTTCATGTGCTGCCAAGATGCTTGGTGTTTTGTACAATTCTGCTACCAATGATAAAAAATAACTAATTCTTTTTTTTATTAGAGCTTTATTTGAAAGATTTGTTGAATTATTTTTTTACTTGGTTTCTTGTTGACTGCAGTTATACAGATTGCAGTGTCTTATAATAATTTTTTGCCTTAAGAACTTATAGCTTGTGTTACTGACATCTGTACTAATAAAGACTGTTGTCTTTATTGGTACTGTCTATATTGGTATATTTTTAATTTGTCTTAAAATTGTGAAAAACTGTGCTAAAAATTGTATCTTTGAAACTTTCTCCGGTTAACAGTAACTTCAACTTGAGAATTCTTCTTTTATTCTAATATAGTAATTAATTTCCCAAGAACCTATTGCAGCTGGAAGTCTCTGAAAAAGAGAAATAACGGTTCATTTTTAGTCTGATATCCTAAGGATATGGGACCTATGTAATCATGATATTTGTCAGATCTGAGCTTTGTCTTTGATCACTTTTTAATCTGGTGGCATTTTTCATCAAGGCAGAAGGAAAGAAGTTCTACATACGAAGTGCCGAAAGGTTTAATGAAAATAGTCAGTTAGAGGAGAGAGGAAAAAATGTTGTCTCAGTGCAGTAAAAGATGAAGTGTTCATTTCCTATTGCTGTTAGTAATCAGAGTCTGAATTTTCAAGGAAATAAGCTTGATCCACTTTGAGGGATTGGTTGGAGGAAGCTCTCACTTTGAAAGGGGTTAAATATTATTTGAAGTGGAAGGAGAAAATAAGCATTAAGACCCTAAATGATAACTTGGAGGAGGGATTTGTAACACGTAAGAGAAATGAAGGCTGGGTTCTGTTTTAGCATATACCATGATTAAATTCAAAACTGAAAGCAGTTTTTTATAGCAGTAGACTGTGTCAGCCATTGATGGGAACTGATCAGTCTTTAGACTTTCTGAAAGGGTGATAACCACTACCTTTGTCCCCAGTATGATGTTTTAAAGAAGCTGTTGCACTTGCTTAGTATATCCTAATTTATAACAAGAATGACTTATCTGTATATAATGTGTTTTGGAAAGCTGATAGTTCACGCTGAAACTATAGATTGAGTTAGCTACAAAGCAGAGAACTAAGTTATTTTTAGTGCTCTTGGACATTTTTTTCTCTCAGTATTTCTGCTACAGATGAGCGTGACTTTGTGGTCACCTCTTGAAGCTATGCTTAAGGTATAAATGATAAAGCTCTCATCGAGTTCTTGATGTATTCAGAAGGGTTCTTACAAGCAGTCAGTCTTTGCTGTTTCCACACCTTGATGTTTAAAAGTAAACCACATCCTGCGATTCATGTGAACCAGGACTATTATAACTTTCAGGCATTGTTTTTCAGCCAGTTTGCTTTTAACTTTTCTTCTGTTTGGTTTTTTTTTTGTTTGTTTAGTTTTTTTTAAATTCTGTTTTGTTATTCTGGATTATTTATTACTAATTTTATAGGATATTCACTTTATTTTAGCTGCTATAATTTTATGTGGAGGTTTTTCACAATGCAAAATCTGTGTGTCAGTAGTGCTGTATAAGGCTGTGTTTTGTTCTCCTTTGTCCACTTTGCTTTATAACCAGTGGAACAAAACTTGGTCTGTAACTCTTAATGGAAAAATTGAACTTAATATTAAAAAGTAGCAGTTCAGGCTTTGAACACATCAAAAGTATATCATTGCTCTGGCTGTTTCTGATCACAGTGTAGTTCTTGACTAATCTGCATAAAAGTTCTGTAGAATAACAGTCAGCTTGTATTTATATCCTTACCACAAAATTGACCCCATAACTTTTTCTCCCTGCTCTGTAAATTCTCTTCTACTGTTGTTCCACTTTGTCTCTATCCTGTCACAGTGTGTTTCTTTCAGGTAGGTGTCAGTATTTTTAAGTTTCTTGTTATGATGTAAATATACACCAGGCAGTTGATTAGTAAAGCTTTTCCTTCATTTGAATTGTTCCTTCCAAGGGCAGGGAGTTGTAATTAATTGAAAGTTGTTTGTCGGTTTTAGCGTGAGTAAATCATAGTTGAGTTTTTCTTTTTGAAAGATACTTTACATAAATAGTGTCTGACATGGATGACAAGACTGATCGCACCCTCACCAATTTTGCAGATAACACTGAACTGGGAGGAGAGGTAGACAGGCCAGAAAAAGAGCTACTTCGTAGAGCCAACTTGACAGGCTGTGAGACTGGACCAACAAGATTTGCACAATATTTAACTAAGATACATGTAAAGTCCTGCATCTAGGTTGGAAGAATCCCACACAGCAGTTCAGACTGGGGTCTGACTGGATGAAATGCATCTCTGCTGTAGAGGCTGGCAGTGTGCCCTGGCAGCAGTGAAGGCAAACGTGTCCTAGGCAGCATCAGCAGGAGTAGAGCCAGCAGATGGAGGGCTGTGGGATTGTCCCACTCAACTTAGTACTTGTTAGGCCAAACCTGGAACACAAGTTCTGCTCCACAAAGTTCTCATCTCCCAAGTTCAGGAGAGAAAATTGGAAGGAGTCTAGTGGAGAGCCTCCAAGATGATCGGTGGTTTGGAGAAGCTGACATAGGAAGAAAGATTGCTGGAATCGACTGTGTTCAGCCTAGAGAAGACTCAGAGATCTAACCACAGTCTTTCAACACCTACAAGGTAGTTATAGAGCAGAGGGAGGCACTCTCTTCACAACGATGCCTGGTGATAAGGCAAAGGGCACAAGGGGGAAATTCCATCTGGGTATAAGAAAAATTCTTCACTATGAGAACGGTGTAATACAGGAATAGGCTGCCCAGAGAAGAGGTAAACTCTCCCTTACTGGGAGTACTCAACATTTGGCTTGACAGGCCCTGGATAACCTGACCCTAAGGCCCTGCTTTCAACAGAAGATTGGACCAGATGATTTCCAGATGTCACTTCCAACCTACACCTTTCTATGAATCTGTTTCAAAATTAATAGACAGCAGAGGATTTAATTAGCCTATTTTTCTCAACGCATTTACTAAGCCTGGATAGAACTGGTGTGCTCAAGGGCAGATAATTTCAAAAGCATTCCACTAACTGGGTGTTTGTTCTGTTTAGCTAGCAAAATCAGTTGTATATGTCTGAAACTGTAAGAATACTAACATTCATTTTTCTGAACTTGTGTAATCCTTCTAGTGAACTTGGTTCCTTTCTGGATATCAGCCTCATACTACTGAGCTATTGGTTTTGTGTCTAAATATACATGCAAGGATTAATCTGTGGCTGACCACTATTCTGAATGTACAAAACAAAGTAAAAAAATTAGTCTGTTCCTTATTTTCTTTTAGGAAAAAGTTCCTGCATATCTGGCAACATCTCCAATACCCACTGAAGACCAGTTTTTTAAAGACACTGACAATCATTTGAAATCAGAAGAAAATGAGAGGACATGTGCAAACTCAGAAATGCCACACCCTGTGGAAACAGAGACTGTATTCACCCCAGGTTCTGTGAAAAAGAAAAAAAGAAGAAGAAAGAAATACAAACAAGATAGCAGGAAGGAAGATCAAATCTCTTCTCCTGGAACAGAAGAGATTTTTGAAATGGAAATAAGCTCAGATGATGAAAAAAGTGTTCAACCCCTAAGGTAAACTGTCAAATACTTCGTGACTGCTTTCACTGAACATCTAAAAGGTGACTTGTACCTTTTCTCTGTGCAAGTAATGCATAAGTTTCAATAGGCTATGGGTAGGCTTTTCCTCACACAAACAAAACCCCAAACCATTATCTTCCACATCTTTACAGAATCCTTCAAGTTTTGCCATTTTGTTATGAACGTGAAATCAAATTAAGCCCATTCTGGTGTAGAAGCATTGTCATGATCTATCGTGTGACTTGAAGAAAAAGTTTCACTGTAATTTCTTTAATAACGCAGAGTGGTCTTCTAGTTGTTTGGTAACCTCCGCATAAACTGCACTGTTGAATGCCTGTAGTACACCAGATCTGAATTTGACTTCTCTGTAAATTGAAGTTTACTTTGGTAACTGAAAAATACAAAAATTAATGCTCCTTTACATTAGTAAAGAGAATTCTTTACGTGTGTGTAGTCATAAAGCAGGAGGGGAATCAGTCTTGTATTTTGAAGTGGATAAACTACTAGTAAAGTGGAGCTGGCGGTACAGTGGTAGCACATACTAATAAGCTGAAGAAGCTTATATGAGTAATAGCTTTTCTTCTATGACTATAATCTTTCCTATCAAGTATCTTAATGCTTATAATCCAGGAAAGGCCTACTCATCAGTTTTCTGTGGAACTTTCTTAGGCTGTTTAACAAAAGAAGTGGACTTCGTTTTTAGACAAAGCTAGCTGCTGTATTGGGCAGCAATACTGTTAAATGTAGTACTGTCTGAATAAATTCAAGATCTGGTCTTGGAATTGGAAGAATGTTTCAGTGTACGAGAATAAAGTATAACCGAAAAACCTCCTTCAGTGTGGGTCTTCAAGGTAGTCTCAAATTTAATAAGTACTGGTCAAAAATGTTAGTGCCACCAGAAAAACATGAATATCTTAAAATCATGAATCTGTTATCACACCTGTGACCAATAAAACACAACAAACAAAATTTGACTTTTAAAGTGTTTTCTAGAATGTCTGTGGCTTTCTTAGTTCATTTGCCTTAGTTTCTCACTGTCACATGTCAACGAATTGTCATTTAGATAGTCACTGCTCAGTTAAAGTCTGGGAATTGGCATGTTGTTTGGTTTGGGATTTTTCCTTGTTTCCTTTTTTCCACTTTAAGAAAAGCAAGATCCTTGTTCAGTCTTCAGTGTGAGAGTATTAAGACAACAATAACCACCAAAATTAAGAACAACCATCAAGTACAGAAAGACAGAAAATATAAGCCAAGAATTGTTTTTTCTTTATTTAATAAATTATTACAAATATATGAAGAATTTAGGCACATCATGCCAGTAATGGCTGTTTTCATCCAGTATTTAGAATTCATATTGCTATTGTAGCAATTATCTTCATTTGACTGGAGATGAATAAAAACTTGTAGGTTTGACTGAAATGTCAAGTGTTCAGTCATAGCTGAACCACTGTGTTCATGTGACCATGGTGTTTCCGTAAAGGTTACTCTGGTTTGCCGGGGGGAGGAGGGGGTTGTACCCTGTAGAATGAAAGACTGACAAGGCTTTTTATTTGTAAACCACATATATATATATATAAACAGAAACAGCAGTAGAAAAGCATTCTCAGTCAGAGAAGAGTGTTATGATGTGAAAGGCAAATTTTGTTAAAGAATGCTGGTTTGTTGTGAATAGCAATTAAATGCAGGACTGAAAAAATACATTGTAGTAATGGAAGGCCAGAGACAGTAGGTTCGCGGCTACCTGTCTGTGTGTGAAGTTCATAACGGTTGTTTCAGCGACCTACCAAGGCAGGAAATAAAATGCCTTGCAATAGGCAATAACCTGTTTTCTTCCTTGCTAAAGAGATGGTTCTGAAAAAAACATTCGTAAGCTTTCCTTTCACATCCTGTGGGGATGTAAGGTAATATCAGCAGATTTGTTTTGGGTTGGGTTGGATTTTTTTTTTTGTAGTTATAAATGCATGGCTCTTGGGGGAAAGGAGGGGATTAAAAAAAAAGAAACAGAAACTTAACTAGCTGTTATTAGACATAGCTTCAGATTTCAAAGTGAAACTGGGAAAAGGAAGGCTGATGTTCCAACAGGAAGGTCAAAAATTCAGGCACAGGTACCAGTCTTATCTAGTTCTGTTCTTATAAAATGAAAAACAAGCTGTTTCCTGTTCCTTGGGAAAATCCATTTCCAATTGTTTGTACAGCGTTTTTAAAAATATCCCCTTTGGCTTTTTTTAGCGATGATATAGATACGTTAGTAGTGCTTGACATACCTAAAATAATGCCAGGAGGACAGATGTACACTCAGAACATTGTTGCTCTACTGCTAATGGTGTTAAAGAGTTAAAGTAGTTATCTGTCTCTAAAAATCTTATATATTTATTTTATGTATTTATTTAGACCATGTATAAAGTAGATAAGAATGAGGAAAAAATGGTAGCACTGTTTATAAATGTTACAAAATAAATAGCTTAGAATTGATAGTGCAACTTAAAGTTCATGCATACTGATTTTTTCCCTCCTACTTTCAATAATCTTTGACCACACACATTTTGATTTTTAACCTTCAAATGTATCCACTTACGGATGAAATTTGATTTGATTTTTTTTTTTTTGATGCTTCATATGAACCCTTTTGGTTGCTAATTGCCAGTGAGTTAGCACTCAGTAGTACCTAGTATCAATATCAACTAGTATCAATAATACTTTTTTCCACTTTTGGACATACTTAGCACTGGATACAGACAAAGATAGTATGAAACATATTTCTATCACAGTTAGCTTTGTTTATGAATACAAAGGATGTACATTCTCTGCAGCTCTCAAGTCAAGCTGTTACCATCATGGTTCATCATAATAATAATTCTGAATGAGAAGTGGAGCTATTAAGACATTTTTAGGGTTCAATATTTAACATAGTCTAGTCTTCCAAATGAAAGACTTCTACAAATGAGGTAGATCACTGTAACTGCTTAGGGTCTATTGGTCTGTATTGAGTAAGCATGTAAATTGTAAATATTTATGTATTTTAATAGATAATGTTAAAATATTTTCTCCATCCATAAGAGAAATTAGTGTTAGCATTCCAAAAGAAGTCCAGTGCAACCGTGCTGCTAATGGAAGGAAAATGCTGCTTCTTTTTTCCTTCATAATAATGGCTTAAAGTGATTTTTATTGCATTTTACACCTAAATTCCAGGCTTATCTTCTATCCACTGTGTAGCCATGATGCCCCTGATCTAACCTCAGAACTGTTGTATCCTGAGAACAGCTATTTATTCAGTTAAATTCAGAAAGCTGGAAAAAGATCTGAAGTACTTATGATGGAAATATTTAAAAGGGACTTCTGTGTAAAATACAATGCATGCCTGCTCAATGGGTCATACTGTTGGTTGGGTTTTCTTGTTTGGGTTTGTGGGTTTTTTTTGTTATAGATACTGAGTAGAGTTCCCAGTGCAAAACAAACCCCGCTGCTCAGAAAAGTACAGTACTTTTAGCTACTTGTTGTAGTTCATAAATTCTTGGGTAAATTGTGAGGCTGGTACCTACCCCTGTTTTCTTACTGGTTTTAATTTGTGAAATGTGCAGTCATAAAGTGCATTGCCAAAACTCCCTTTTCTATTTAACTTTTTCAGTTTTTCTAGGGTTTACATAGTAAAGGTTATGTGTAAATATCTGTGTTCATCTTTGGGTTTTGATTAATATTAGCTGTCTGTATAAAGTGGTATCATTTATGTTGTTGTGACTTCTTCAATACTAACTTATATGTGTCAAGAGTAGTAGATTTTTAAACTTACAATATTTTCAAGTATTAATAATTGGTTTTATATACATTTTAAGTTATATAAAGATGTGTTGCAAACAGTGAATTCTTCAAGCTATGCAATTCTTTCTTTTGATCTTGGATTTTTAATTACATATAAGTAACTTTTCTAACTGAATTAGTAATGTGGATATCTTATAGCTGACTTAATGTCCCGTGTATCTCCACAGAGGATCCTCAAATTCATCACCAAAGGGTGAAGAGCAAAAAGAATCTTTGATTTATCACTCAAAGGATCATTACCCTCTGTCTGATGGAGACTGGTCCCCTCTGGAGAAGTAAGTCACTTTGTAATGTCATCATATGTATAATGATGAATAATTACTAAAAAATTATTATGCATTTTTATTCATTTTTTTCCCCTGATCTGTCAAACTATCAAACATACCTAACTTCTGATGTCAAATGCTGCATTTGATAGTTACTTGGAACTTTTCTCTCTATTGTGTGTATTAAACAAAATTTCTGTCTTTTTTTCTTCCCCCCCACTCCCCCCCCAAGTGGAAAAAAAATCTTTCTTACTAAAATTCACTATTAAAGAAAGAACATACAGTTAATAAGATTTCCGTAGGTTGAGAAGGATATGTAAACTGAATACGTTCCCTATGGTTCACCCTAGCATAAGCAACACTTGATATGCCATGAAGCAGAAGTGTCGATGTCTATGTAAATTAGAATTTGCCAGGTGAAATAATACAAATTACTCGAGGTAAAGCTAGGTCCTCAGCTTGACTCATATTCCACTTCAGAACAGAGGATTTGCCTGTTACTGGAATACTAACCAAGAGATACCAGAAACAGTATCAGTTGATCATGGATTCTTACAAATGACATAATACAGGTCATCAGCCAGTTTTCAGTTATAGTGACGAGAGGACTTTTGTTCATATGTTCAGGCTCTTCAATTTCTGATGATCATGGTATTATATTCCTCTTGCATTCGGTTTCAAGGTTTTTCAAGGCACGCCCTTTGGATTTCGCCACTCTAACGTCAATCTTTATTTGCATAAGAAAGCACTCTGTCCATATGTGGTATCACTTGAGGTAAATTTCGTACTTTTCCTGAACGTTAGGCATAGGGAAGGGCATGTATATAGCACATAGATTTCTGAGCAGTATCTTGATTCATCTTAACTCTTTGAGCGTTTAATTTTACTGCTTTTCAGTTTGGCTGAGGACTGTACTCTGTTCTTCTGTATCAGTAGATGGTAGAGCAGAATTAAAGAGAGAGCTTCAGAAAATACTTTTTGAGGTGCATATAATCTCTCAGCTTCGGGTGTTTCCAGGGCCATGGCCTCAGTAGAGTCTGAATGTACCACACCATGCTTGGTGCCTGCTAATTCCCTCAATGCATAGCTCCTTAATGAACAGAAGCAGTTGGACAGGAAATCCAATTATCATTCCTTTTTATGTTTTGGGCTGACAACCACATCCTCAATTGTACTTGATGAGATGTAGTCTTCAAATGTTCCCCAAAGGTTTGTGGTTTGTGACTGTAGAGCAGTCAGTGTTTGACCCTGAGGATTGACACAGTGTTGTATGAATTATATCCCCTAGATGATTGTAGCACAGAGGCTGATACTCCTTTCCAGTTTACAAAACTCTAACCATAGCCTAGCAGGCTGTATGTGGGAGATATAATTCATGCCTCTCTTCTTGTTTGCATATTTAGGGGGTAGTCTGCTCTAACAACTTGTTTGTGCATCATGTGAGATACCTAGACTCTTTGTAGCTTGGATTTTTTTAACAAGAAGCTATCCAGTACAGATTGCAGTGTAACAGAGAAATTGGCAATTTTTCTTTCCCTTTGCTGTGCGCGGGGGGGAGATTCTCTCTCACATGAGCCGTCTAGAAGAAGACAAATTTTGCATGACATTGTTTCTCCTAAGCCACCAAGGAACATTCTATAATGTAGCTATTGTACAGTTAATAATCAGGTTTGGAGACCTGTCTCTTAGTTGAGGTTGTTCGTCTTGCTCTTCAGAACCCTTGCAGGGAGCTAAGGGAAGATAACAGCCTAAGTCGTTTCAATGAGGACATTTCTGTTTGACCTACTCACTAGAATAAAACCAAAAAAGCATAACCATTAACTATTTGATACCTGATACCATGTATGTTTTTCCTCTTTTAACAAGCAACATTAGCATGACTTCGCCCACTAGTACAAGCATGGGCCTTTTGACTAAAGACTTACCCCTGAGAATTATAATGGAAAGCTTACACTTTGGGGGAAGTGGAACAGGCTTAGGTTCTCAAAGACCTGAAGTACTTCTGCAAGTACTGCTGGATATTAAGAACTAGGCTTAAAAACAGGTTAATATGTCTGCATGGCTTCCAGTTGACTTGTGATGCAAGCGCGAGAAATTATTTGGCATGTAGGGAAAATGAATTCATATTCCTCCTGAAAACAAATATGTATATGTATTTTCATCAATATGTTACTTTAAATAAGCCCTTCTAGCAGTACAGAAACTGTAATTTCTGTAGGAAATTGTTAAAGGAGAACTGAGGGAGGAAATATCTAAATGGTTTCCTTTTTGTATCCCTGGATGAAGGGATGTCAAAAGATCGTGTGGTCCAACCTTTCATGGAAAATGAAGACTAGATGAGATTAATCTAGCACCCTGTCCAGCCACAAATTGAAAATGTCTTGTGATGGGGACCATGTCCCTGGGAACATTGTTCCAGTGATTGATTATTCTCACTGGAAAAAATTTTTCTTATATCAAGATGAAACCTCTCCTGGTACAACAAGTGCAAAGACAAGTGCTAAATCCTGCATCGGGAATGACATAACTGAAGAGCCCAGTACAGGCTCAGATCTGTGTAGTGGGGGGCAGCCTTGCTGAAAGGCACCTGAGGGTCCTGGTGGACAGGCAGCTGATCTGGAGTCAGTAGTGTGCTGCTGTAGCAACAAAGGCAAATTGGGATCCTGGGCTGCATCCGCAGGGTCATTACTAGCAGAGATAGAGATGTGACCATCTCACTTTATTCAGCACTGGTCAGGCTGCACTTGGAGTGCTGTGTCCAGNAACCCCCACACCCCACCCTCCCCCCACCAATACTCTATGAATGTCAAAGTGTAAAAGGAGCATCATTTCTGTAATATGCAACGTAATTGCCCTGTTTAAGAAAGGATAGACTTGGACCCGTCCCAACATTAAATGCTACTTCAAAACAACCTCTTATGTTTCCTTTCCTCCCTAAGATCATAAGAGCAAAATGATTTTGAAATCACACCTTTCTAGCATTTTGTAGAGCAAGATCTTCTGGCTTAAAAGTAGTTCTGGCTAAAAATAATTTCAGAGGTCTGTCTCTGATTTATGGATAACTGCTGTAGGAAAAATAGGCTGGAACTTTAAAAGGTCATGTAGTCCAAACACATCTGAAGGAAATTTTCAAGTAATCTCCCTTCCTTCTCCTAAGTTGTCTTGTTAATTCTGTTTTCCCCGCATCACAAATCGGTGTTACTTTGCGCATTTGTCAGTTAGGTTTGCAGGACTTCTATTACTGAAGTCTTGGCACAGCAAGCTCAAATGTTATATTTTTACAGAGGAAAGGAATTTACAGCTAATTTCTGTCACGCTTTTAGGTAAACTTTTTTGGTTTGTTCTGTTTTCTTTGAAAAATGGAACATGGGCTGAGGGGAGAGCTATACGTACACTGCACATATAGCGGAGGAATCTGTTTAGAGTGATCGCTATGTAAGTCCTTTAATGTGATTTTTGGTTTTAACCTAATTTCTCACTATCTGAAAACCCTGCTGGGCTTCTTGCCATGTTGCCGAATAATTGAAGCTCTGTTAAGCTGTAGAAAACTCTTACCAACAGTAGCTGCACAACAGATGCATTTTAAACACTAGCTTTCTTTTTTCTTTTTTTTCTTGTTGATTTGCTAGCCCTTTCTCTGAGCCAGTCTGCCCTAAAAGTGATTCAGAACTAGAAGTTAAACCTGCTGAGAGCTTGCTCAGATCCGAATCTCACATGGAATGGACATGGGGAGGATTCCCAGAATCAACCAAGGTAAATTTATTTATTATCTCTAACTTTGTGAACTGAATTTTGGCATATCTAAAGTTGTGTCCTAAGAAAGGATTGGAAATTTGCTGCTGTTCTTCAGAATAATTCAGCTGAAATAGGAAAGTAGCACCTCCTTGTGGCTGGCAGATAGTTGAATATATTGAGTTCAAAAGCTGGTCAGCAAAAAGTAATTCCAGAAAACCTAGCAGTAAAAATCTGAATTTTTTGAGTTTTTAGTTAGAAACTGAAGAAAGCAACTTTAGAAGTTAATTTCCTTTATTTTGGGCTTCGTTCTAGTTCATTCCAGAAGAACTGTGGCCTTGATCTTGATAGAGTAAATTTGATATCTAACATGACAGCTGGTGACAGAAGCCCTGGTACATCCACATTTATGCTTTTTTCTTGCCATGGTTTGGTCAAGTCAGTACTTCCTCTATGCCAGTTTCTTTACTGAACTTGTAAATAAGCTATTGTAAGAAGCTTCTGTTGCAGGGAACTTTGCCAATAATGTGGGACATGTTTTATGTTGTTAAAATACATGTTGAAATTCTTACCTGGTTTACTTCTGACCAGGACTTGTACCATGAGTACAAGTTTAATGTTTAACTAGCATAAAACAAACATCCGAAGTGAAAGGATTGACTAGAATTTTGTTTTTCAGATAAGCAAGAAGGAGAAACTGGAACATCGCAGAACAGCTACCATTACTCCATCAGAGAAGACTCATTTTAGGGTCATCCTCAGCTCTGATGAAGTTGAAGATGATGATGATGTGAAAGATTCTGTCTGTACAGTACTGAAACCTGAGCCAAGAACTCATCCGCTGCTTAAGCAGATGAATGTTAAAGATTCTCTTGCTTCTGCAATCATAGAACCGCAAGGTCTGTTGCCATTAGATGCTGATCATCATTCCAGACTGTTGGTGGACCCTTTACCAGAAACAAAGCCAATAGCAAAAGTTGACTCTCCTTCAAAAAAGAAAGGTATGTAATAAAGCTGTTGATTCTTTCCTTCAGTGTTATCTACCAAATTTAAGGCCGTAGTAGAAAAAGTATAAATGTGCCTTTTCAATTTTTGCTATTTAAAGTCTGATCTGAATAAAACTATAATTAAACTCTTGGATTTATAAATGCTACAAATAAGTCTGAATTTTCCACAATTAGGTTTGTATTTGATGTGTCTGGATAGCTTCATCTTAGTAATCTTAATTGTTAAAATTAACAGGGGTGCACAAGCGAAGTCATCATCAGGGGCCTGACGATATTTACTTGGAGGACCTAAAGGCTTTGGAACCTGAAGTTGCAGCACTCTACTTTCCCAAAAGGTAATTTTGAATAACGGTTCTATGGGTCTAGGGTTATATTGCAGTTGCACTGTGTGAGTTATTAAATGTGTGATTTAGGTGTTTATGCACCAGTTCTGATAAAGAGTTGGACTTCAGGTTTCTAGGCTTTTGTGGAGTAATCAGTACCGATACACTAAAAGATCACGTGGGACATCATTACTGAGAGTTTTCATCTTTGTGGAACCTGTACGTTCTACAAATAAAGAGGGGAAGGGGGAGGCTAAGTTTAAACTGCACACTCCTTTTGCACACCAGTACTCTATCTTGCCATATTGTTAGCTTTAGAAAAGCACACATCAGTTTATTTGCTGCATGCTCTGTACATCACTTCCAACTATTTTTTTTAAATATCAAAAAAGACCAACAAAAAAAAAAATGCCACAAGATCTTCATGCAAGGCAACTCAGTCTCAAAATTCACTCTTGTTTGGTTATTTTTAATGAAAACAAAGGATTCTGTACTCCAAAAACACTCTGTAAAAGACTAACTGTCTAGGAAGACTTCTGTAAAAATACAGCTTCATAAGGAAGAAATGTTTATTGGTTTATGTTAAAAGTCAATTTGTAAACTTTTCAGTGCTTGTTGATTACATTACTCGGGATCAAACTAATAACTCTAACTTTAGATGACAATGTGGTATTTTTTATTTAAAAGGCCACCTTTCTTTTCTATTGTATTTTTTCCAAACACACAGTGTTCTAAACGTCAAGCAGTGTCCTTTTTATTCTTATTGCATGGCTTTCTGGTAAAGATGGATGAGCATAGTATTGTTCTGCAAAAATAGAATGTAGAAGATCTTTTCCTCATTTAAATCCAATTTTGTTGCAGGCAAGAGAAATATAATTATTTCCCAATTTAGGTGAATGTTAGGAGAACTAGAAGCTGTCGGTCTGCCAATGGTTGGGGGTGTGTGTTTGTGTCTGGTTTTTGTTTTGTTGGTGTTGTGCATGAGTGCGCATCTATCACAGCTGGTTTTAAATAGACGTTGTAAAATTATGTACTTAAATGCAACAGCAAATTTTTTTTTTTTTGAGCAATCACATATTCTGTTCTGTAACCTAAAATCTATACATTTTCTTTGCAAGTGAAATGCTTATGGAAAATGTGGACTTCTTTTCTCTAGTGATTCTGATCCGGGCTTCAGGCAGTGGACAGAGTCAGATAACCTTTCTGGCTCCCAGTCACCCCAATCAGTAGGAAGTGCTGCTGCTGATAGTGGTACAGAGTGCATGTCTGATTCTGCCATGGACTTGCCTGATGTTACACTTTCACTTTGTGGAGGTCTCAATGAAAATGGAGAGATTTCTAAAGGTAGGTGAATAATGAAACCATGAACAGTAATAAAGCTCAGGCAGCTAGACAAATGAAGTGTCTTGAAAGCTCTAATTTCCACCTTGCAAAGTTTTGGCTTATCGTTGTGTTCACGTTGAGAAAAGGGAATGGATAATCTTTCATTTTGTAAAATTCTCAAGCATTTGCCAAACAGAGGTAGTAGAATTTAACCTCAAATTAATCAAAAGCACTTGATGTCTTGAAGCTTTCTGTCTCCTTTTTTGCACTACATATTCCATATCTGACCAACCACTCTTGTTTCTGTTTGCAGTTACTTTTAGTCCTACACAAATGTCACAATTCATGTTCTTTCCAATTCATCTTCTTTCCAAGTCTTTCCAATTTTCTTCTTTTTCAGTTGGTTTAGGTTTTTTTGGTTTGGTTTTTTTCAAGCAATTAAAAAAACATTGACTATTTTGTTGGACCATCTTTTCTCCTGCTGTACTTTTCCTGTCCTAAATGTTTGTTAACCTTTAGATTCTTACCAGCTGATTCTTCTCTGTTAATCCTCTGGTTTATTTTAATATTGAAGTTGTATGCATTTTTGAGGGAGCTTCTAGGAGTGCATAATCTTCATAAACATGTACTGCAACATTTTTACTATTACATGGCATTACATAGTCATCCAGTCTCTAATGCATCAAGTGAAATTTGCATGCTTATTAATAAAGGCTCAGAACAGCTCTTGGTAATGTGGTAGTAATACTGGATTTGATTTGAAAAAACTCTGTCTTCCTTGCAGGGGTCTTGCACCAAAAACATGAATTTCTGCAAACCTCAGTAGTCACCAGTCATGAAAATGCCATTAGTATTCAGTGATGAAACAACCTTGAAAAACTGACAACATCTTTCCCCCTCCCCTGTTAGTGTAGTGCATAGGCCACTTACCTGCCATAATAATTTTTAAAGACAACTTGTTTAGACAAGCATGGCTCTCTTTTTCCAGCCAGTGAACTAAATTCGTTCCTTCCTCCTCCTTATCATGCCTCTTCTAATGTCTTAATTCTCATTACTGTGGCTCTTGAAGTGGTATGAGGTTTCCCCTGTTACTGATGAGGCAGTCACAAGACTTTCAACAGGTAGACTGTATTAGCATGTCTTGAGTGATGTTGCAAGACCAGCAAAGACTCTGAAATGACAGAAAGCATTTTCCTAGATACAAACTAATCAGACATCTTGGGATTTTATATTATTATTTCTAATTAAAATCTGCTTCTATTGCAGAAAAATTCATGGAACATATTATTACTTATCATGAATTTGCTGAAAACCCTGGACTGATAGACAATCCTAATTTGGTAATAAGGATTTATAACAGGTAAATTCTCTATATCATGTAATTGGGTCATAGAAGATCTCATTTGAAATCTGTTCTTTAAAGTGAGTGCATTTCTCAGCGTCCATTGCAATTTGTGGTTTTGGTGGATTTGTTTCTCAGTCCCAGAGAATGATTTTGAACTGAAGATTTGCATTAAACTTAGCCTTAACTGAAGTGAGATTTTTTCAGCAATTACCACTGATGTTGAATTGTATATATTAAAATAACTTGCTTGCAGAACTTTTAGTTGTTAGCAGCAAATAAATATTTTAATCAACCAAAGGGCAGTTTGTACACTGATATATTTATTGACCTCTAGTCAGATTTTGTAATACCTTATCAATAACATGTTTTAAAACAGGTATTATAATTGGGCATTGGCGGCTCCAATGATTCTGAGTTTGCAGGTGTTTCAGAAGAGTTTGCCTAAGGTAAATAGATACATCTATACTTTTTTTGAAGATTTTGTATGTTATAATACATGATTATCTCTTTATTTTGTTTTTCTATACAAATTAAAAACATGCCTAATTTTTCAGGCTACTGTTGAGTCTTGGGTCAAAGAAAAGATGCCAAAGAAGTCTGGAAGGTGGTGGTTTTGGCGCAAGAGAGAAAGCATGACTAAACAGGTAACTGAGACCTATTTTTTTTTTTTTTTCCTTCTCTTAGCTGTTAAAAGATGAAAAAAATAGTGATTTGTCAGAAGTGCCTCAGAATGCAGTTCATGTAGCTCTGTGTCACTGATTGCCAGCTGAGAGTTACTTAGTGTTGCTGTAGCTGCACTAGTCTTAAATACCATATCTTTATTTGCTGTTGCTAGTGGTTTCAAGAAAATTTATTGTATTCAGCTGTTGCACAATATTCTTAAAATTCTTTTTTCTAAGGCATAAGCGGTTGTCAGAGCTACTCTTCAGTCACTGCAGTTATGTTTTAGGAATGTATACACAAATAAATAAGTAGCTGCTATGGTGCATAATAAACGTTATGCTGAGACACCCCATTTTAGACTCATATTTTGGGCACATACTCAAGGCTTAGAAAGCTTCAATTTACTTCTTCCCCAAACCAGTGAATTTTATAAGCTTAGAGGTTGACAGCTCCTTTAATGCTAAATTCATGATGTTTAAACTAGCAGTTCTCGAATCCTGGCATGCAGTTTTGTTTCATGAAATAATAAAGAGTTTTAATGGATCATTTCTTCATAAGCATAAATAATAATTTACAGAATGAGCGATTCTGAGGCTTAATATACTTTATGTACTACATTGATAGCTATTTGCGTAAGTGTGAACTATGAATTCACTTGGATCAGTTTAAAATGCTTAAAATGTCAATATGTTTTTTATTATCATATTGGTTTAGATACCGGAGGCAAAAGAGGGGAAAACGGAGACGCAAAGAGCAAATGAACTGCCAGCAACTATAAAAGAGCAAGTTAATAGTAGGTGTGTTCCTGTCTGAAGACCGTTTTATGGACTGAATAGTGTCTTCCCCTGCCCCCGCCTCAAATGAGGAATTCAGTAGAAATTTGCTGTGGGAAGAAACATTTTCCTCTACGCTACTGAAGAGGAACCAGATGTGTTTAGTAAAATAACGTAGCAGCAAACATTGTAGGAGCTACAAATACACTACAATTATTTCTTAAATCCTATTGTGTTTACTTCTTAAATCATAACATAACTGACAGAACAACAAAGACATATATGGTAACCTTTAGCAACGGGCCACTACTCTGTAAATATAGTGGTATTGTTTCTGAGATACTGTTTGTCTTTTTTAAAGCCTAATATTGTATGAATAATTTAAACCAAGTGCAATTTTCTGTAACATTAAATAATTGGAACAATAAAACAGTATTAATTACATTGCACAAGTTGCCCAAGATTGTGGTTGAAAACTAGCAGCGTTTAGTACAAAACTGTCTCAGTCTAGGTAATTTATTTTGCGTTTTCATGTTCTCCCATGATTTTATGGAGGTACGTGTAAATGTTGTTGCTGTCTTAAAGATTTGAAAAACTATATTGTGATGGAATACTTCGGAGAAATTAAATGCTGCTTTTAATCTTGAAATCTCTAATTAGCAGAAAAATAAGTCTAAATAACCTTAAAAGGTGAGCTACTCCACTAACTTATCACACACCAGTTAAATTATATAGTAACTGTGGCAGCTGTTTAAAAAAACCAAAAACTGTTACTTATTCAGTATCCCTTTTCATCTGCATTTTACTTAATTCATCAACACAGTATTAGTGGCCGCTTCACACTGTGTCTTTACTAAACCCATCATGTGTGGAGACAGATAGTAATAATGATGTTTAGAGCTCCACCAGTGCTAGCATGCATTACAAGTCTTACTTGCTTATTGGCATATACTGGCTTTATCTGTGCATTCAGTAGACCATGGATTTTGTTAATCCGTGCTATCAGGCTAGTAGTAAACCCTCAAGATAAGCAGAAATCGCTGCTGCATAGGAATCTTACACCATTAAAGAAGGATTTTCTGCAGCTTACATTTATTCTGGTTGATGTCATGTTAGACCTCCAGAAGATGATTCTTCTAGTGATGAAACGTCGCAGGAGTTGAAGGAGTCCCTGAAAATAGATTCTGCCCCAGTAGAGCATCCAACTCATGGGAACATTACATCTTACAAGAAGTCACTTAGACTGTCTTCGGACCAAATAGTAAGTGGCATGCCTTCTAGATGAGATGCTTCATAATTCCATTCTGATTGTAAGAGTTGGACTTTTACTGCTTTTTAGAAGCAACTTACAAGTACATTTCACAAAATAAAAAGTGATCTTTGGGTTACTTTTCTAGCAGTAAAAATAAGAATGGGGAAACCTAAAATTTTAAATGAAATTTAAATCTCTTCCTGTGCTAGTGTGGGCAGCTGCAGGGAATATTTGATTTTTTTTTTTCTGTTGTTTTTTTAAGAATATGAGTTTGGATTAAAAAATAATAATTTCTCACGAAGTTCTATAATCAAACACCTATATTAAGATTTTGCCAAAAAAGTGGCATTGTTGGCTTCTGCAATTTGGATATCCTGGGATATGAACGGTCTAATAATGTACATTTAAATTGGTATGCAGTTTATGCATTGCAGTCTACCTTACAAGCTAGTTCTGCTACTACCTAAATGTATGGTCTTAATCAGGGAAGAATTTTGAGGAAAGTCCCACTAAGTAGAAAATACTATTTCTCACTATAGCAAACGGGCAGTTCCATTTTATAGTACTGTAAATCTACTGTAATAGCAAGAATTAATGTAGCAGAGAGTCAGATTATCTGCTGCTGTAAGCAGATATAGGAGCTGTGGGCAAATACATGTACCCAGACTACAAAAGAGACTTTGCCAGCAAAACTGTGCCAGTGTTAAACCGGGATTCACTTCTTGATGAGTTAATCAAAATAGACGAGGAAGAGTATATGAGCCATTTTCTGTAGCTCATTTATGATTCTAAAAATTTTATAGTGAGGGCAACTTATATTTTAAATTTTTTTGTTTTATTCTAAGGCAAAGTTGAAACTCAGAGATGGCCCTAATGATGTTGTATTTAGTATTACAACCCAGTATCAAGGGACTTGCCGTTGTGAAGGAACAATTTATCTCTGGAACTGGAATGATAAAATCATCATATCGGACATTGATGGAACAATAACCAAGTAAGTATCATTGGGTTTTTTCTTTTCTTTGATTTCTTTTTTTTTTTAATCTTCACAGAATCACAGAATCTTTAGAGTTGGAAGGGACCTCTAGAGATCATCTAGTCCAACTCCCCTGCTAAAGCAGGATTGCCTAGAGCACATCACTCAGGACTGCATCCAGGCGAGTCTTGAAAATCTCCAGAGAAGGGGACTCCACAACCTCCCTGGGCAGCCTGTTCCAGTGCTCTGTCACCCTCACCGTAAAGAAGTTTTTCTGTGTATTTGAACGGAAATTCCTGTGTTCTAATTTGTGCCCATTGCCCCTCGTCCTGTCACTGGGAACCACTGAAAAGAGCCTGGCTCCATCCTCCTTCAGCCCACCCTTTAGATACTTGAATGCCGGGATAAGGTCTCCCCTCAACCTTCTCTTCTCCAAGCTAAAGAGTCCCAGCTCCTTCAGCCTTTCCTCATAAGGGAGATGCTCCAGTCCCTTAATCATCTCAGTTGCCCTTTGCTGGACTCGCTCCAGCAGTTCCCTGTCCCTCTTGAACTGGGGAGCCCAAAACTGGACACAGTATTCCAGTTGTGGCCTCACCAGTGCAGAGTAGAGGGGGAGAATGACCTCCTTCGACCTACTGGCCACACTCTTCCCTATGCAGCCCAGGATTCCACTGGCCTTTTTGGCAACAAGGGCACATGGTTGGCTCATGGATAATTTGCTGTCTACTAGGACCCCCAGATCCTTCTTCTCAGAACTACTTCCCAGCAGGTCCACCCCTAACCTATACTGGTGCTTAGCATTCTTCCTCCCCAGGTGCAGGACCTTGCACTTGCTTTTGTTGAACCTCATTAGGTTCTTCTCTGCCCAGCTCTCCAGCCTGTCCAGGTCTTGCTTTATTGATCCTAATCTGCTTTTCAAAATTAGATGAGGAAACTTGATTCAAGAAGACTATTAAAGAATGTTCATTAACACTCATGAAAAAGAAATTGTTGCTTTGATTTTTATTTGTACCTGCATTTACAGCAAGCTAGAAAATGTTTTTTAAAAGAAAAATACAAAAGTGATAATATTTATCATGTGACTATTGCCCTTTCAGTTAGACTTCTCCAGGTTTAGCAGCCATATGTTAACTTGGAAACTGACTTGTGCTGTATAGTCCCACTAATTGCTCTGTCTGGAGTAGTTACTAATTCTCTTTTGAAATGGTTAGGACCTTCTACAGAGATATTTATTCTGCAGATACTCATTATAAATTGTGTATTCATTAGTGGTTGTCTTTAACAAAACCCATATACTTAGTATCAGCTATCTCTGATTTTGCTTTCAGGTCTGATGCTTTAGGACATATCCTCCCTCAGTTTGGCAAGGACTGGACTCATCAGGGCATTGCAAAACTCTATCATTCCATAAATGAGTGAGTGTGTAATCTATGAAGCAGTAAGGGTTTTCTAGAATTTGTGAATTAATGGGCAGGTAATCGGATCATTGCTAATTATGCAATTTATTATAATTTGTTGGTCTAAATGTTGGGAAGTGAGCTACTTTCACAAACAAGTTTTTTCCCCAGATGTATACTTTAGCAGAAATGGAAGCTACCACTTTTACTAGTTCTCTTTAAATGTTTGATTCTGCATTTTAATTGTTAAAAACTGTGTGTAATATTGTTGTGACTACAAAAGAGAACCATAATAGCAATAATTTCTCACAGTCGTGCATATGTCTGTTACCACCAACTCAGGTTGATCACAAAGCCTATTACAAACATAGTACAGTGTAAACGCAAACTTAAATTGTGCTCTTCCAATGGATAAATATTTTGTGTTTTAATGCGTTTGCTGCCAAACTCAAGTGAATGCCCCTTAGGATAGATTTCATGTTTTGAAACAAGCCTAATAAACAACTTGCCACTGCCACAAAGAGAAGGCTGGTGGCTTGGCTCAAGTCTTCTGTCACTTTGTGCTTTTGACATAAGTCGATGCAGCTCAGTGAAACAGTAGAAGAGTAATTCAGCATAACGGCAATTTCCCCTTCCTCTCTGGGTTAGTCAACTGAACGTGCTCACCTTGTGATCTGCAAGAACCTGCAGAGGCAGCCCGTGTGCCTTCCCCCTTGCAGCAGTGGCGAGGTGTTTGCTTAGTTTAGAAGTGTTGTGAACCATACCCTTCTAAACGTACTGTTCATCTAAGAGGTATATAGCCTTATAATATTTATGTCCAGTAACTTAGAGCAGAATAAACCTACATATCTCCTCCCCTTCCAGATTTAGTTCTTTGTTTATCAAACCTTTTTTTCAAAAATATAATGATGCCAGAAACAATACTTCCTACTGAGGAGCACAGGATAATCAACTGTTAAACATGCAATGATCCACTTAAAATAATCACCTTTTATGTTTGTTTTTAAGTTTAATAGTCTTTCTTTCCCGCAAAATATTTGGGGTCTTAGAATCTATTGTTGGCCATCGTTCTGTGGCTGAATTTAGTCTGTGGCTCCTTGCAGTCCGTGGGAGATAACCTGAACTTTTGTATTCAGTGCATAATAGAAAATTAATTCTGGAATTGTTTGCCAAATTGAATGAAAATTCAGGGACTGGATGAATGCTTCTTGGTATCCGTCCTTCACTCTGCGCTGTGAATTCTGCCAACAACCTGAAAAAATCCAACAATCAAGACAGAAGATCTGGCACCCAATATTATGTGATGCAGATAATTTAAATAATTGCTATCATTCTACAGCTGGGGTGAAAGAAGCTAGATAAAACCAATGTGGCACTTATTTAAGCACAATCTAGTCCATCTAATTGTGTCGCATTATTATTGCCATCCCTGTTCTTTTTGCACTTCCTGTTTCTCAGTTTTGATTGACTCATGTATTTAAGTTATATGCCTTGAATATTTTTTTTACCAGTGGAACAGTCTTTTCCTATGTGTTTGTGCAGCGCACACGAGTCAATACCTAAACTGGTGCCTCTGGACACTGCTATAACCATATACTTTTGTTGGCGAAGAAAAGTCTTCAGCAGGAATATGAACTAAGTTGATAATTCTTTTCTAGAAACGGCTACAAGTTTCTGTACTGTTCCGCTCGTGCCATTGGGATGGCAGATATAACCAGAGGATACCTACACTGGGTGAATGACAAAGGAACGATTCTGCCTAGGGGCCCTCTTATGTTGTCCCCCAGCAGTTTGTTTTCTGCCTTTCATAGGTAAGCACGTGGGATTTCATACATCCATTTCCTCTCCATCTCAGAGAAAGAAGCAGATTAAAAAGATTTGGCATGCTAATCACTATAGCTGTACCCAAATGTTCCACTGGGTGATAGATGCGCTACTGAGACTTGATGTCCCTCTAGTGATCATTTATAAGCAATTTGTTTTGTCTGAATTTCACTTGCAGTATACTTGTGTTTCTGTGGGCATGTTAGAAGGGGCTACAAACGACAAAATATCAGTCACAGAGCAGCCCACTTTTCCTTTTCTTCAGTCCTCTAGTCCATGACTGATTACTGTTAGGTCCTGTTTATACCAGTACAATTTTGTCTTTTCAGGTATAGCTGCAAGGATTGATTATAGTGCAGTGCAGCTACACAAGGTAGAGGGAAAAGAAAAAAAAAAGCTGGGGAATATACACTAAATGATCTTGTGTTATTGGGAGTGCTCGGTACATGGCTACTTAAGAAGCAATATGGAGTTAAGCTATGGGTCAACTCCGCTGATCTTTTCAACCAGCCATAGTCTGCCCTCTCTTGATGGGAGGAGTTAATAGTGGAAAAGTTTTACTTATTTTTTTACTAAAAAGCAAATGATTCATCGCTGGCAATGACAGCAGCTTCCATTAAGGTCATGAATAGGCCTTCTGCATTCTTCTGTCAGAGGTGGGAGTTCTAACAAGCTGATGTGTGTTTATTTGATCTTCTGATTCAGATGGTCATCTACACTAAAAGCGGTTCACAAACTGCATTCTCAACTGGGAATTTCATCCCATTCACTTAGCCTAGGCACAGGGTTTTTTTTTTTACTATGGATGTTAGAAAACAAAGAATGTTTTATTGTCTCTTGTGTCATTCTTGGAAAGCTACTGACCAATGTCTATATAAACTACCAATGCTAGCAACGGGAAGCAATGATAATATAAATATCAGATAAACGGGGGAAGGAGGATACCCTCTATCAAACAATGATTTAGAATTTGACTGTTGAAATTTTATTTTAGGGAAGTAATAGAAAAGAAGCCTGAAAAGTTCAAAATCGAATGTTTGAATGATATCAAGAATTTGTTTGCTCCCAGTAAACAGCCTTTCTATGCGGCTTTTGGAAACAGGCCCAATGTAAGTCTGCCCCTTTCTAACTGAAGGTTTAAAATGCATGAAATACTTGGGAAGCAACAGACATAGACACTTGTATCTGTTTGAATTTGAATGAGCAAATGGGACACTGGTGCTTTTATGGGTTTGGTCAGGAAAACTCACGTGCAGATACCTTAAAAGGTACTAGAACTGCTTGTATAGAAAAAAGGTTACAAAGATGTGTTAGTATTCTCAAGATTTTATTAAATACGTTCCACCTTTGCATATTCTTTTTCAGCATTTTTGACAGCTTTATAACCTAAGGGTGTTAATTCAGTGCTCCTCAGTCTTGAATCCTTTTTCCTGTTGTATGGTTCCTGTATTTTCTCTACAGATCAATGCTATCGTAATTGAGCTAGAGAGCGAGAGAGGGTATTCTAAGAGTATAGATTTTGTGCGTGTTTGTGGTCCTAGGCTTGGGAACAGGAATGAAGGGATTGGGGGTGGGAGGAATGTTTTGTTATGGTGTATGTATGGGTTTTGGGGGATAATCTTGTTTTATTTTTGGCTGTTTAGGGGACCTTTTTTAAGGGTCAGCTTTACTGTACCCTTTTTGGATCAGCTTTTCTCATTCCTTCAAGAAATTGTTTGTTGTATCACATTCAATAAGGAAATGCTGAAGCGTATGCTTTTGTTCATGCTTTTTGCAGGATGTATATGCCTACATGCAAGTGGGAGTTCCAGACTGCAGAATATTTACTGTGAATCCAAAGGGTGAACTGATCCAAGAACGGACCAAGGGAAACAAATCTTCGTAAGATCATTTTTGTTATTTCAGCTAAAGAAAGTAGTTAGGAATGAGATTACAAAATAATTGCAATTATGACCATGATTTGATCTCCTGTTATATACGACGCGTGAAAATCTTGCTTGCCAGAGACTTACAGCTTTGGATACTTAACTGAAACTTTTCAAAAAGAAAAGTAAACTGTCGAAATAGAAATGAAATTGCTTCTGTAGTAGCGATGCCGTATTTGACTATAGCTTTCTGGTCTAGACTTCTAAAGCTCCTTTTTGGCTACAGTTGAGCAGTGACTAGACAGTAAATAATGGTCTTTCTTCTTTTTTAATATAGATACTACAGACTAAGTGAGCTCGTGGAACATGTGTTCCCATTGCTTAATAAAGAACAGAGTTCGGCATTTCCATGCCCAGAATTCAGCTCCTTTTGCTATTGGAGAGAGCCTCTTCCTGACCTTAACATGGATGACCTGGCCTGAAAAATACTTCTCACCTAGAGACGGAATTTCATACTCAGCTACTCACCTTCAGTTTAAATGTGAAGAACTTTCTTAACGAAGATGCTAATTTATATACTGGTACTATAAGTCTTACTTAAGAAATCACTTTAATTCTGTTGGTTTAAAACAAAGAAAATGCAAAGTTGCTGTCTATTTTTTTTTGTGTGTGGGGTACTTTTTTGTTTGTTTGTTTCTTTATTGTGTTCTAAGGCACTTGAGATAGGCCTGTCATTGATGGTCATGGTACCCAAGTGCTTCGGGGCAGCTAAATGCTGAGGTAAACTATGACTTTGCATTTTCATCATACAGACCTTATTGTAAACATAGATTTTTTTTTTTTATTATTATTATTAGTTGTAATAGTATATTTTCTAAAATGAAGCCAAAAAGTGTATGGAAACTGCCAAATAGAATGTCAGACCATAAACGTGGTCTAATGTTCAGGTGGGCAATTAAGCCGTTTTTGAAAGGAGCCAGAATTTAGGACCAGTGTGCTCTTTCTCAGCTGAAATACAGAAAATGTGTAGATGTTACTAGCCTGATGGACTCTGAAGACATAAAGCCCCTCTTTAAATGTAAATATGCCTTTTGTCACATGTACAAGACTGCGCTTGTACAATTCACACTCAAACTAACTCTGCTTATTACTTTTCTTACCTGCAATGCTTAAATTATTTCATGAGATTGTTAAAATGAAACTCGTCTTCAGATACTTGTGTGGCTTTTGTTGTTTTCAGGCTGCACTATGTCATGGTAAACTTCATCAAGAAAAATCTTGAACATTTCTGTAAGAGTTAGGGAGCTGGCATTTTTATTTCCTTTTTCAACACAGAGATGATGCGTATGTATGTGTATGCTGTGTAGGCCAGTAAAACGTATGTACAGATTATATTCAGGGAATTGTAATACTAAAAAAATGATGTATTTAATTTTTTAATTGCCTACTGCAGGTCTTTCCAGAATTCCGTAATGCAGGTTTTCAGTAGCTGGAAGGAAATGCAGCTCAATAGTGAGATTCCAGGTATGAGAATGGTTAAATGCTGCAGAGCAGGAAAAAACCCTTTTGTTCTTTTTTTCCTTTTTTTAAGTTTTGGGTTATTCATAAACATCATGCTGGTCATTCCTCAGGTTCAGATCAGAGCCTGCGAACAAATTGCATTCCAAGTTCTAGTATTTTTCAGCTGTAAAAGCAGCTAGTATTTCTCTCTCCAAACAATACTTGAAGGCAAAGGTAGTTCTGCTTTTTAAGTTGAGTCAGTGCGTGTAACCTCCTTAGGACAAATCTATGGTGAGAATGTATCCTTCCACCAGCCCAGAGGGCTTAAGGACTACAGTCATTTAAACGTGAGTCCTGGGCTCTCTGGGCACAGAGTCTTTTCTGTCGCTCCTTAAGCAAGTTCCTGGGGCGATCCTTCCAGGGGCAACGTCCGGAATTTCCACCAGGCTCTGGGGTGAGCTCTCCCCCCCCGTACACAGCTCCCGGTGGGAGCTGGGAAGTATGTGTGATCTTTAGAAGGCATTTATACGGCTCCCTGCTGCGGCACCTGCGCCAGGGCTGCTCTTCTCAGGAACAGCTTGGGCAAGCCCTTCTGCTTCAGCTGCCTTGGGCTGAATGCAGGAAAGGAGCTCTCCTTGTTTCACTACCTGCAAAAAAGTACATTTAGAGGATTTTGCTCCCCCACCCCAGGAATATTTTCTTTCCTTTATCAGACTGAGTAGTCTTAACCCACAGTTCTGATGTAACACCGGCTAACGCTAGACAGTTGGTGAACTGCTTGGGGGGTTAATTTTTAGATCAGTGTATAAATGAAATTATTTTTTTCTTCTCCCTTCTAAAACTGTAGCGTATTCCTATGTTTATTAAAAAAAAAATTATAAAAAGAGCGGGGGCCAGCAAAATCAACATGGAGCCTCTCTTTCAAAGCAGCAGTGTGAGAGTGGGAAAGAAAGGATACCTATCTGTCATGCTGTGCCGTGCACCTAAGCGAATTGACAGGCATCCTTGTTCTTAGACAGTAAGAACAATACTTTCCATGATAGTTTCAGCAAATTCTTGATTCTGTTAGAATCTACTCAGTGTTTACGTGGATTTCACAGATTCAACTCAAAAGTGTATGTTGCTCTTACTGCTTTTTTCTTGGTTTTTTTCTTTTTTTTTACTCTCAGAAGCTTACAAACTTACAATATTCCGTTGGGTTTTTTCCCCCTTTTCTTACCTCTTATGCCATAGATTTCATTAGAAACTGAAATTTCATGATCACCAAGTGCTTTGAATATCAACGGGATTTGAGCTTTTAAGTCACTTAAATACTTTAAAATAATAATCCAACGTAATAAAGTATTTTAATTACAAGATGAAATATTCTATCTAAAGATTCTATTTTACATAAAGGGAGTGAAGGTGCCTCTCCTAAAACAGTCCATTGTGGATGTCAAAATTTTCTTTACCATGCTTAACTTATACTTAGTGGCCCTGGTATTACACAGGTTTTCTAAAAATAAAAGCACTTCATGAAACTGGGATGGGTTTCCAAATGGGGCAGAATGTTACCAAGGTTCAGCTGTATCTTTCTTGACTTTTTTACTTGGTTAATTTTTTCTCTTCATTTCAATTCCATTCATCTTTTCAGATTGTTATAAAGATAAGCTGTGGAATTACAGGAGGGGACTTGGGTAAATGAGCAGAAAAATAGTATCAGGTGTAGCTCCAAATGCATATAACTCCAGCTGGTATGAATATGGGAGTTGTGTGGTTAGAGAGCTCCTCATTCTGCTAGCCTGTCATTTTGCATTATAGGGATGTCCAAAAAGTTGCTGCATTGAAAATTCTGCTTTTTTGCTCTGTAACAGCTACAGCTTTGATATTTGTTTTTTGATAAAATGTAAAAGTGTTCTTGAGTATTTCTGATATGAGCGGGGTGGGGGTGTGTGTGTTTTGTTTTTCTAAATCTGGTTGGTATTTAAAGCTATTCAGATTGTTTGTTAACCCTGTTTGGGGACAGACGGTGGGGGCACTGTACCTGTCATCACGTACCCGTGTAATTTGGACTGCGGGGCACTTTACTGACCCTAGAAAAGACATCTCGTTACTATCAAACTGTGGGCTTGTGCTGCAAGACTAATATGAAGTGGGGTAAATAAGAATTATGCACTAGCCTGTCCTTCATTATCTTAGTCGAGAGAAGTGGCCTGAAACTAATGTTTGAGAACAAGTTGTGCTATACTTACTTAAAATCAGCGCAAGGTAAATCATTCTTTCTATGAAAGAGGAACTTCTAAGTGTGTGTGTCTGGAGGTGGACGCACACCCCTGTTAGGACTGTGTTGTTGAAGATGCAGATCCTCTTGGCGTTGGAACCCTGTCAAAGGCTGAGTCAACGATACCTGTCTGGGAAATAAATAAGGAACATTGCAATTCAAAACTTGTTAGTGACTTGGACATCACCCATTTCAATAATGATTTAAAGATCAGTAACTTCAGTGGTACACATTTCTGGATTTTTTTTTCCTTTTAACTGGACCAAGCATGTTTTGTACTTCAAAAGGTTGGGCTCTCATCCCGAAGAGTATACAATTGCATGTGCGATCTTGGCTCGTGTATCCTTGCCTTCCAGTCATCAGTATACTCCTTTTAAAACTTCTTTTTCTTTTTTTTTTTTTTTTTTTTCTAACTGGAAAAGTTTTAACACTTGTCTCAACTCTGTCATGGAACTTCTGAAGCAAACTCTGAATCCGCTTATGGTAAAGATGAGAGATGAGATTTCATGTTAATATTTCATACAAGTCTTCTAGAAAATGCTGTAATATGAATGAGAGTTGTTTAAATGACTGTAACACAAATTCATAATGAAACATCAGAAATACATAGTGAATTTGAGATGCCTTTAAAGTGTCACTTTTGCCTGAAGAAGTTTTAGTTTCCAAAGTTAAATTCTGCTGAAGAGAATGGAACTGTTTTGGATATTCTCTACAGTGTTAATTACTTCCAGATGTAAGTTAAAATGTTGGTTTATTTTGAGGTTGGGAAAACTCTCTTCAGTCATTTGTTTCATTTTTATGTTAAAGATGTGGAGTACTTGATTGTTAAGCAACTCAATCACTAATAAGGTAGTGTGTTTAAAATTGTCAAATCTGTGATCATACCGATACAGTGGTTTTTGTTAAGACTGGACTATCTCGGGTACAGTAACCCACACTTCAGTGCAATGTTTATTGATGTTCAGAACAATGTTATCACAATAAATGAACTTAAACTAAAATTTTTCTTCACTTTGTATTGGGGAATTCCATTCTTACATTGCTAATATAGTTAATGTGTGTTTATTTAAATCGTATTCATATTTTACATGGAATTCAGGTTGCTCTCCTAAGGACTACGCTACGTTTGCTGTCTCTCACACTCGGTTTACTTCTTTCAGAGTATTTGTACAACTGATAAATAATTGCTGTCGTCACACTTGCATTGTGTGCCAGTACCAATATTGGGTTATAACTAATGAAAAGCAAACGTTCATTAATGATATAGATACCTATAATAACATAGGTAACAGAGGCACGACTTGGCTACTTACAAACTGCCTTGAAGAAAATCTTGCAACGGCATAGTTGGAGCTCTTGTAAATCTGCCCTAATTTGGAGTTTTATCCTCATTCCATCCAAGTTTACTTTTTCCTTTCAAGGCAAAGAGTATTGTCTTCTGTGACAGCTGTTGAATTGCTTGAGGCAACTATTGTGAGACCGTCATGGAAAAGGGGCCTCAAGCTTTCGGTAGAAACTTATTCTTCCGAGTCTCTTGCTGGTTTTGGTAAATGCAACTAACTAGCGGCCTGCCTTAGAAAACCCAGCCCTTTGAGTCACACCTAAGTATGACAGAGCTGCACGAACGTGTAAACGATGTTGTGCCTCTTGATCCTTTTGCAGCGTCTCGCTTGTGTTGCTGCTCCTGGCACCCCCTCGCCCCTGCCTCGTGCCCAGACACAGAGTTCCTTCCTCGAGCATTACCATCTTCTGCCGCAGCAGCAGATCCTCCGTGTGGTCCTGCTCAGACGCTGCACCCTTCTCTTCACACCGAGGGTACCCCACTCTCTTCGCCACCCATCTTTCACACCCAGGTCTCAGTACTTTGGTCATCTGCTGTGCGTGACTGTGCCAGTGCAAGCAATAGGAGGGTGGTGTGTCCTACGCGTGCCCCTTGTCCACATCTGAGCTGGCAGTGTTTCTCCTGTGTCCATCTTCCCTTAATGGACTCCCGCCTGAGTAATCTTGTTCTTGGCGGATGGATTTTTTTCTGTCTTGGATTGCAGTTTCTAGAAACGCAATTTCCAAGAATGGGCTCTTCCCGGTGTGTGCGCAGGGCACCGTTCCTGGAGCTACACTGCACGGTTTGTACGCCAAGGGCGCCAGGAGGCGATGCGTGCAGCCCTGTGCCTCTTGCTGGGGAAGCAGGTGTTGCAGTTGCCGGCCGAGCTCTCGGCCCAGTGGTGAGCTGCGCTGTGAGGGCTGCCTGCTCGGAAGGGTTTTCTGGGCAGAACTCCTGCATGCTGCATGGGAGGGAGAGGGATGGTTCAGAACTTCCGGAGGTTTCACTGTTGGACACAGCAAGGCCTCGTTGGGGTCTCCTGTCCGGCAGGCGCAGCCACTTCTGCGCAATGTGTTTTCTAAGCGTGACGACACCCACTGCTTTTCCTCCCTTCCTCTGGCCTTAGGCAAATTCATCAAACCCACAGTGATGTTTCTGTCCCATTCCGGAGCTGCCCACAACCTCTCTAATCGTGTGGGGGCTGTAGCAAAGGATAGCGGAAAGACTCCAGCGCTGCACCAGACCCCGCGGGGTATTTTTCTCGGTGGACGCAGGCTGGCGGGCGGTGGGGAGGGCTGCTGGGCAGAGGGCTGCGGCAGCAGCGTGGCTTGGGGGAAGAACAGGTGTTGAGCCGCATGAGAGTGAGGCCTGTGTTAATGGCTTTCACGGGTAGTGCTTTGAATGGGGCACAATTAACTGTGCATTGGGTTAATTACAAGTGATGCAAAACCATCTCCTCGGGAGCGCTGCAAAAGCCTTTGCTTGTAAGGAAGTATGCCAGATATAGATAGTTTCGACTAATCATTCATCTTTAGTCTGAATTAATCTCAGTTCTGCTTTAAGGGCTGGGTGGCTGCCAGTCTCGCCCCAGCACTGAGAGCGGATGCGCCTCAGGTCTTTCCTAGCCATTTCTCTTGTTCCAGTCTTTCCCTGCCTTCTCCTCCTTCCTGCCTCCCTGTTCTCGAATCTTCTGTTCCCCAGGTCCTACAATACTTCACGTACACCTCTTCTGGTGAGAATAAGCAACGTAGCCTGAAGTGCTCAGCCTGGAGCTGTCTGAGCGGCAGGGCTTGAAGAGTTGTGGCGAATAGGGCAACATCTGGCTGGTGGCCAGTCACCAGCCGTGTTCCTCAGGGCTGTTCTAGAGCCTGAGGATGTTCAATGTGTTTATCCACGATCTGGATGCAGGAGGTGAGTGCACCATTAGCAGGTTTGCTGATGATACCAAACTGGGAGGTGCTGTTGACTCCCTTGAGGGACACGATGCCTTGCAGTGGGATCTGGATAGATGGGAGGATTGGGCAATGGGATGAAATTTAAGAAGGCCAACGGCCAGATTCTGAACCTGGGATGGAGTAATGCTGAGCAGACGTATAGGTTGGCAGAGGGGTGGCTGCAGAGCAGCTCTGCAGAAAGGGATGTGGGGGTGCTGGTTGGCAGCAGCTCAATAGGAGCCAGCGGTGTGCCCTGGCAGCCAGGAGGGCAAAACACATCCTGGGGCGCATCAAACATGGTGTAACCAGCCGGGCAAGAGAGGTGATTATCCCGCTGTGTTCAGCATTGGTGTGGCCTCACCTTGAGTATTGTGTGCAGTTCTGGGCCCCACAATTTAAAAGGGATATGAAGGTCCTTGAATGCGTCCAGAGGAGGGTAACAAAGCTGGTGAAAGGGCTGGAAGGAACGTCCCATTAGGAGCAGCTAGGGACTTCGGGCTTGTCTACTTCGGAGAAAAGGAAGCCGAGGGACAACTTCATTGCTCTCTACAGCTTCCTGAGGAGCGGACGTGGAGAGGGAGGTGCTGGTCTTTTCTCCCAGGGCTCCAGTGATAGGACACGTGGGAATGGTTCAAAGCTGCACCAGAGGCGGTTCAGCCTGGACATTAGGAAGCATTTATTTACCGAGAGGGTGGTCCAACACTAGAACAGGCTTCCTGGAGAGGCGGTCCATGCCCCAAGCCTGTCAGTGTTTGAGAGGCATTTGACCAATGTCCTGAACAACGTGCTTTAACTTCTGGTCAACCTGAATTGGTCAGGCAGTTGGACTGGAAGATTGTACATCCCTTCCAACTGAAATAGTCTATATCTATGGGGTTGTTCAGTCTGGAGAAAAGAAGGCTCTGAGGAGACCTTATAGTGGCCTACCAGTATCTTAAAGGAGCCTACAAGAAAGCTGGGGAGGGACTTTTTAGGATGTCGCGTAATGGTAGGACTAGAGGGAATGGACCAAAACTAGAGATGGGTCGATTCAGACTGGACGTTCTTCACTGTGAGGGTGGTGAGACACTGAACAGGTTGCCCAGAAAGAACAGGAAACCCCATTCCTGAAGTTTTTAAGGCCAGGCTGGACGGGGCTCTGAGCAACCTGGTCTAGGGGGAGGTGTCCCTGTCCATGGCAGGGGGGTTGGAACTAGATGGTCTTTAAAGCCCCTTCCAACCCGAACCATTCGATGATTCTATTCTACTCCATTCTAGTCACCAGGAATCAGGGCACTGAATGAGCAACTAAGATGGGCGAGAACTGTTGGCAAAACTTCTGTGTACCACAAAGCCTACCTAGCAGAGCTTGACATGGAATTAACACTTAAAGTAGACATGGAAGCTTGACAGAGAAGCCAGAAGCTGCTGTTTTAAAGGTGTTGGAGAAAGCAACCAATTTTGGCTCACATTGCTGCTGCGTTCACTGGAAAGCGAAAGAGCATCAAGACATCACACAACAGGTAGGCTTTATTTGGGCATATCCGCAGTTGTTTTCCATCACACAGTTTTCTTCACGTTCCTGGTTATTACTCTTTCTCTCTATACATGAATATATGTATACACATGCATGCACCAAGCATACTCTCAAATGTTCTTTGCTGAAAAATTACAGTAATGTTTGGCGTTTTTTTTACAATCGAGATAGCAAAAGGGATAAATGCCAAAACCTGCTTAAGTAGTAACACGTTACAAGATGTTCTTTGAAGTCTCCCACATACAAGGAATTGGCAGAGCTGCTCTTCTGCATCTCGTCTCGAGTCTGCAGGGTACGTTGCAGGAGGGTTGGTGCTGGCTCGAGTGCGAGTCTGTCTTGTGGTGACACGATGCTGCCCCCAGGTATTCCTGGTAACGTGACAATTTGAACTCTGAGCCATTATCTGGGAGCAACTAGCAGCCAAAGCCTACCTGCTGAGCAAGTCTACAGGGAGCGCGTATTCCTCCCAGCGCCAAGCTGAGACTGGAAACGCAGCTGTAGTTTTGGTTGAAATAGATCCGTTTCCACTACTGGGCCGTTAACACAAGGACTAAACTTATTCGGCAGCTAAAACTTGCTTCCGAATGCACAATGTGTCTTCAGGAAACAATTCAGTCCCGATTTGAATCTCCTCCTCGCAGCTGGGGAGCCCTTTACCTTGCATTCCCAGTGCATTGTAAAGCTGCGTTGGGTGGCGCTGGGCATTCTGTTTCAAGTTGTTTTCCACTTACAGCTCGCTCTATTTCTTCGACTATTTGTAGTTTTTCGTGACTGGCTGGTTGGCTTCACCAAGCTGACTAGAGTCCCTCAGCGAAACTGCACAAAGTTGCTGCAAGTAACCTGGCGTACATTGGAAGGATACATGGTGGAATACCACGGAAAATCCTCACTGCTTTGAGTGGTCGGTATAGCGATGTCTCCGCTGTCTCTGAAGTCTTAATAGGAAATTAAAGTAATGAGGTAGGGATTTTTTTTTACACGCTTTGTGGTGAAAATTGGCATTCCTGCTTTGCTCTGAGTTTTCCTGGGGATACGACTGATTTATATGTCGCTTTGTTGCCTTTCCCCATCGCTGCTCTAGGACACGCTTTCCAGGTTTGGCCAGAGCAGAGGCTGTGGGCATGGCGGAGGTGTCTTCAGGTGTTCTGCTGCTAACGACCTGGCTATGGGAATTCACCTCTCTCACAAGCGATGCCGCCCTGGGAACGCTGCTGCTGTTGGTATGTGGACGGTCCCTGAGAAACCACCTTGCCTCGTGCCTGGCAAGGGGCTGTCAGACACACGTCTCTGTGGCTTCACCTGGTACGGTCTGGTTTTCTTCCTGTTTTGCTGTGGAACGGGAGCACCTGCCACAACGGATACTGTGTGGCTTAAGAATCTCACAGTCCTCACAGACTGCATTGCAAAGCCACCTACGAGGTAGCACTGGGATTTATGAAACAGGCAGCATACCTGCCCTACAGCTCCCACCTACAGCATTATTTTTTTTGAGGCTTTCTTGGTTAACAGATGCTTCCTATTTGAGCTTGTGGATGTTCCTGGAGGTGGTAGTCAAATCACGACCCCACAGTGTGAAACACTCCTTTCAGTGCAGGTATTTCCTCCTGCTGTTGCTGGTTCTCACCAAAGATGCAAATGCTCCGTCAGTGGGTTGAGGGTATTCTGGAGCAAGGCTCTTGCTCCATCCTTTGAAGCCAGGCTGCTCTGTAAGGAGCAAACCCTCAGCAGGCCCATGAATGCGTCTGTGCTTGAGTCTCTTCCAGCTCTGCTTTAATTAATGTTTTATCTGAGCAGACACTGGAGCAGAGACTGGAATTCGGGTTCCCTCCTCCCTTTGCTATTTAGGGGCTACGGCACTGTGGTCTTCCCAGCTGGCTGAACATTCCACATTGTAAGCTCCAGGAAAATAACCTCATCAGGAGAAACTGTCCCACCTACCCTGATTACAGCAATTACCAAGGAAGTGGAAATTAAGGGTCAAGTCTCCCTCAACAAAGGCAGGAATCTAAGACAGGGGTTCCTTGTCAAAGGTCATAGCTTTAGCCCCCGCGCTGCTAGAGATGGTGGATGGGAAACTATCCCTAAAAGCTCTAAAAGGGGTCCTTAAAATACGCTGCTGAGATTGGGCCCTGCTGTGACGTAGTTCAGGGAATTCTTTATACCTGCATTATAAGGGCTCGAACAATCTCAGCATCGGCAGCAGCAGGTCCTGGGGTACACAGGGAGTCGCTGGTAGAAGAACTTTCTGGCCCTGCCCCATGAGCAGAACTAGGCTTGTGAAGACGTGTGGGCTGGATTTAGAAATCTAGCGGATCGGTTAGGTTAGGAATTAGATGATACAACTTTTGCAACTCTTAGCACTGAACTTGCACTGCTGACTCTTAAAAATGGCTCACTTGGAGGGGGGAAAAAGAAAAAAAGAAAAGAGGTGGTGTTTGCCAGCTAGGTCTCCCTAAGCACTCAGCTCATTTTGTTTGTTTCCATGAGTCATTTTTAGAACAGGCAACAATAATCTAACAATACTTGAGTCACACATAGTCTGGAGCCAACTTCTTAGAGCACACAGCTTTCTTGAGGAGAGTGAAAAATATTCTAAAAGGAAAAGTGCCTCCCCAGCTTTTGTACATAGTGAGAAATTATGATTTAAAAAAAAAAAAAAAAGTGGTTGATGTAATTGGCTTTTGAAAACACAGAAAACAATCTTTCCTGTCCTTCCCTTTCAATTTTGAGACCGAGGAAGGCATGGGACAGAGAGGGGCTGTTGAATTAAGACAGAAGAGAACTAAGCCCCCTTGAACAAGCCTGCGGTTGCCAACTGCACGCTGTCGCCTCACGCTCCAGCACAGGTCGAGACAAACGCGCAGGGAAACGAGACGGGGGCGACTCCCTTTATCAAGCTGTGAAGCGCAAGCTGACTGTACATCTTTGGCTACCAAGGAGTAGTTTCTTACAGAAACAGCCTTCCTGCTACAAACTCCATCCAGTCCTGGCTTCTGCTTATCAGTAACACCGTCACTGCTGAAAATCAGGCGCTGAGGGACCTTCCTAAACCAGGTGCTTTAAAACCCCGCTCGCAATTTCCTTCCCGTGCTCGCAACTCGGTGCGATCCCCGCTGCACGGGGACCGACTCAGAGCTCCTCTGCGGAGGGAAAGGTTGTTCCGCCCGCTTTTCTCAAAAGCAGCTCAACTTCCAGGATGTGACAGTTTGTTGTGGGAAGGCCCCATCTCATCGCCTGGAAACCAGAGTTATTAGGGAGTATCTATTCCAAAACTAAGCAACAAAGGCGTTAAGCCTTCATCTGACCTCCTCAGATGGGAAGGGCTTCAGTCAAACCGTGCTGTGCTGCTTGGAGCACAGGGAGTTCTTCCTTCACCTAAAGGAATTGTTTGTTCTGAGGCTACAAACAGCTGTTCTGGATTTGTAAGAAGGGAAATATACTACACAAACCACTCCGATAAATACAACTCTGTGTAGCGTGAACAGACTATCCAAAAGATCAGTTTATGTAAGAATCTATAGGTGACAGCTGAATAGTCCTGCTCTCAGTAAAGCACGGCTGGATTATTTTTTTCAGCCATAGAAGAGATCAAAATGCTAACTCAAAAGAGACAAAACATCATTTTTGATACCTCCACCGAGAAGTGGCTAGTTATGAGAAATAAACTACTGTTGCCCCAAATACGTTTATCTGTTTTTTAAGCTAAGAAAGTTGTTTCAGCCATATAAACAGATGCTGAATATTAAAACAAACCTCACTCGAGAGCACTGGTGCAGGAGGCTGCTCCAACACAGACACAGTGCAGACGGCTGGGTTATGCATCTGACAGTATTGGCTAATAAGACAATTTTTCCTCTGATTTCTTTCCTACAATGCAACAAAGACAAAACTTCCTTTTTAATGCCAATACTGTGGGAGTGCCAGAAACAAACTCTGTAAAACTTTTTTAAACTTTTCAAAATCATCAGTTTTCTTAGTTAAGCACAGACAACTTAGATTTTTATGACCTGTTTTATTCAATTTCAAGCACCAAGCTTTAATTTCAAGAGCATCACGCTTAACTGATCGTCTTTTTTTTTACCGTACCAATTGAGGATAACTGTTCTAAATCTCTCAGTAGTAGCAGCTGCACCTTACGCTCACGTCCGCCCAGTGGAAAGCTGAGGCAAGGGAAGTTTCTCCCTGCAGAGCTGCTTCCATTTGACTGGAACGAGTCGCTCATCTCTTAGCACTGCGTTTGGCCCTTAAGGTAAAAAAGAAAACTGATGCAGATAAGTATCGTTGTGCTTTGCACCACCACGGTGAGCAACTGCTTTGGACAAATTGTTCATGCGAATGCGCTTGACCCAACGTATTATTAAATAACACAAGGGCTAAGTAGTCATCAAGCCCGTCCGATGCAACCTCACTTTCTTGCCCCTGCTTGACTGAAAACATGAAAACAGCTGACCACAACTGTAAACTTCAGCGAAGATGTAAACTTTGATACACTAGGGACAACGTGATAAACTAGGGAGAAGACTGCAAAGGCAATTTAATAGGGAATAGCAAGAGCACAGTGGAAAAGTATCTATTGCGAACGTATTTGTTGCTTAACATTTGTTCTGCTTGTACGGGTAAACAAGGGCTTGGGAAGGAGTTAATTTAGCTACAGGAACATGTCTTTCGTAGCTACCTCTGGGAACAGGGGACAAGGAAAAGGTCTCAGTCTAGACTATAAACCCATCACGGAAATCAAATATATAAACTGAATATATTAAAGCTTTGAATTTTATTACACTTAATTTCTTCTGAATATCTTACCCTTCTCTCCTGTTCAAGGTAAACCTAAACGTGAGAAATGGAAGGATAAAGGAGAACTCCACTAAACGTGGAGTACATTTCATCAGAGTCTGTGTAGGCCAGTTTGCCTCCTGTTACGACGACGTTTACTTCATCTCCTGCTTTGAGGTGAAGAACAAGGTGGAACGTCCCAGGACCACCACAGGTCCGTTTCCCCGAGTAGGGTTTGTGATACTCCAGCAGTTCCCTTCTGTACCCAGCTGTGTGGAGCTGAGCCACGCTGGCGTTGGAGACGGACAGCACTGCTTCTACGTACTCATCCCTCTCCGGGGCCAGCACAGCGGTGATCAGGTAGCGCCCTTCATACGGTGATGTGAAAATGCCTGCAGAAGAGAGGCAGACCGAGCTTTTCAAAATGGAGAGACACGATCACTGTAAGCACGATGACAGGCATAACGTGACGTGGGTTACCCACTGCTATGTATAGGTAACTGTGACAAGGTCAGCCTGGGCAGGTGACCAACTGACAGCAGTCACGAAGGCAAAGGGTTGCTGCTTTTGTGTTAGAGCCCACTGGTCCTTCAGGACATAGGCAGGTTGTGCCCACATCTGGAAACTTCCTGGCCTAAGCAGCTGCCGTGACTTAGAGTAGGGTGAAGAGGTGAGAGGCACCCACATGCTGTGCAAGTCCCCAGTAGGTCAAGGCATGCCGAACACCCTCAAGTGACACGATACGCTGCTTGAGAAGGAAGCAGCTGGCAGTGACCGCTGTTGGGAGAGGCAGTGTGTGTCACCTCCCTTCCTCCTCTCCCCGGGGCGACCCAGCGGGCTGAGCTGCAGTGAGGTGGGTTAGCAAGGAACCTCACCTCTGC
The DNA here is from genome assembly GCA_013400035.1 of Rynchops niger. NCBI lineage: Eukaryota > Metazoa > Chordata > Aves > Charadriiformes > Laridae > Rynchops > Rynchops niger. The sequence goes on along the minus strand of VXBH01008594.1, from coordinate 136,830 downwards.
TACCTGGGCTCAGCTGGCCTGAGGTGGGGTGAGGAGCACAACCAGCTGTGCTGGCAGAGCAGAGGTAGTGGTGACTTGGGCCTCAGTACTACTGGGCAGCTGTGGAAAACCAGCAGTGGCAAAGAGTGTGCCTGTCCACAACCACGGAGGCTTTTACCCCAGCGTGTCGGGTTTAGATGGGCTTCTTTTGTTTGTTCAATGCTCCAGCAAGGCCTGAGATAGCATCAGACACTGGTAACCCATGCTGCTGCCCATCTAGTATCTCTGTGGGTCCATTCTTTGGCCGTTACCTGTACTGGGGTTATAATAGTCCCCGTCATTCACAAGCACTTTGTTAAAGTGAACCACGCCGACGTCGCTGGAGAAAGGCTTCTGTGTGAGCCCAGCAGAAAATGACACCAGAGAGGCCGCAGCAGCAGCAGCAGGTCCTAAAATGGGTAACAACATGAGTCAGAGCTGCATCAGGATGACAGCACAGCCTCTCCCTGTGATGGTTTATAATCCACTGTCTCTGTTCCTGCACAGACTCCACTTGGACTAACCCTGTCACTTGAAGGATGCCAGAATTAAGCAGAATACGTGTTGCTGGCCCAGGTCCCAGGTGTCTCACCATGAAATTTCTGAGCACCATAAAATTCCCCCCTGGGCCACAGCCTCCCTTCCCCCCCCCTTTCCCCTTCTAAGGCAAAGGTACATGTCTTGTAAATGCTGGCAGTGGAAATCCTGCCACCCTTCAATTCCACATTGCTTCTGCCACAGACCTTCTTCAGGACTGAGGCTCCCCATGGACATGTCTGCTCTGCGTCCCTATCACAATGCAACAGGAGTGATAAGGCGTATAGCTCGTGCCAGCTTTCCTCATCACGCTGAGAAGCTGCGCACAGCTTAGATCTCTTACCTTCACTGCTGAAGGGTAGGGAAAATAGCTACAAGAAATAACATTTTGGTATTAAAGCAAAGAGAACCATCACTAGGGCTTTTCTCTCTTGCACTTCTCTTTTTATTCCACCATTTTTTCTTCTTTTCTCAGCAGATCAAACAGACACTTAGGTATTTTATAATGGCTATCTGCTTACTAGCTGAACGCTGCTGTTGGACTAAATACAATTTGGACAATTAAGACCAATTTTTACTTTTAACAGACTGACTTAATGAGAAGTCTTTAGTCTCTAGTGATCAACCATGTGTTAGTCCCATTTTAGTTCCTTTCCCTCTGAACTTTTCCCCTAAGGCAGGAACACTGCTAGAAGTAGTCAAGTCTTGTTGCTTTGGTCGGCAATTAGGTAAACAATGAACACACTTAAAGTTGTCCTCAGTTGCTCTTTCTGTTCTAGCCTGTTCAGGTTAGGATCCATATCTTGTCGATGTTTCACCCCTGCTCCTTCTTCTGCCTTCCTTAAAATGTGTGTTTGGTTTTCTCCTCCTCTCAATCTGAGATGCCCATCAGCAACCAATGCAGATTATATCCCTTAAAAACTGAAGTTAAAAAGTGACAAAACTTCATCTAAAATGTGTACGTACAAACATTCTGCTATCCTTTTTTTTTTTCCTGAATTACTTGGCATGGGAAGGATGGGAGGGGAAGGCAAGGGGAAGACATGCCTGCAACCTCAGAAATGGTAAATAACTACCCTGGTTTCCCTCAGGGGCTAGTAACCAGCTGCCTCATGTATCTTTGGAAATCTTATTCAGTATTTTGTCTCACGCTCAGAAAACAGACAGAAGCCCTTCTTCATTACTCCTGCGTGCCTGCAGGTGCTCCCGTGAGCTAAAATGAGGTTATTTGAAAGGATCAAAATTAATTGCAAGAAGTCTACTTACTTAAGCACCTTCTGTAAAGCTCCACCACCTTAACACCACGCTACTTACAGAAAGCATCCCTTTGTATTCGCAGCTTACCCTGAGACTCAAATCAACTGAAAATACGCCTTCAACTACCTTCTTGTTGGCTCATTTGGAAAGGTTTCTCTACCCTGCAGTCATACTGCATAAATGGCAGAAACTATTTGCTGCCTACCCAGAAACTCTGTCCTCTCCGTTTGCAGCAGCTACAATTCTGTTCAGGTTGGTGTCATCTGGATGAGGGAGCAACTCCTGCCCTGGCTCCCCATGCTTCCTTCAAGATTCTCCTGCACTAATCGCTAGAATAGTTATTAGAGTTTTTGCTGCTGAATTTGCTTCGGATCTGCAGCCTAGTTTAACGCATCACCTGAGTTTGTCCAAAGGAGAAATCTTAAAGCCCTCTAAATATCCTGTGCATCAGTTTAGTGGGCAATATAAGGAGGCGCAGGAAAGCTGCAACATCTCTATGCTCTCTTACCCTCCTCCCTGCTTCCAGCTGGAATTGCGCCTGTTTGAAGCTTTCACAAGTCCTACCGACAGCTCTCAGCAGGGCTTTTGCAGAACCTTACAGAGAGGTGAACCACCTTCTCTTACGTGTCCCCACTTGCAAACATGCTTCTTCATGCAAAGACCAAAGTTCAGCTTCTCTAGGTAAGGTACAGGCTTGAAAAATGCTTTCACTTAAGCAGTCAGCGTTGTGGAATTATAAAAATCAGGAAGAAATTTTTAAAGCATTCAAAAGCTGGGAACCACATGCACAGCTCTGATGAAGAAACTGCTAGGCAGACAAAAAGTTTCACAAAAGATTCAGACACAGTTTTACAGCTTCTGGGGGAGGAAAAAACTCTTTTGACTTCAGTATTCAAGGTTTCACTTGAGAGAGAGAGAGATATATACACACACACACAAGCAGGATCAGGTATGCGTGCTAACGGCAACCTAAGCTAGTATAATGCTTTCTGGGGAGTCGAAAGATCACAGAAGATACATGGGTGGCCTTTGTTAGGTTACATCTACTTCCACCCATCTGCTAGTTGTATTTCGGTTCTCCACCTCCCTTTTGACTTCCCAGCACAGTTCATGCCTCCCACAGAGCCCAAGGGCCAGAAGGAGAAAAAGAAGAAGAGAAAAATCAAGCAAAACAAAACAATGTCAGCATTTTCCATCAAGATGAAAGGAGAAAAAAATAACAGAGTGTGATGGTGCTGCTGACAATTACTCAGCAACTGGAATGAGGACTCTTCAAGAGTCTACACAGAAGAGAGACCATAAGTATGTAATTCATTTGTCAGTATGCACTCCTTTGCACATGGCAGGAGTAGGGAGGATATGTCAGATTTCCTCTGCTTGGCCAATACTCCTAAATCTACGTAAGGGCAAAGTGCATAATTTCAGTTAGAGGAAATGGGACAAATACCAGCAATTTATCACCTCCTTGACTTTTTTTTAACTTCTCAGTTTGACCCTAACACATGTCATTTTCAGGGACATTCCCTCTGCTTATGGGATGGCCATGCCATAAGTGCCACACTGATTTCCAAGTGCCAGTGCTCAACAAAGCTGGGCCCGTTAGCTCTGCTCTGCTAAGTCACAGTGTTCCTGATGCAGGAGATAACTCACTCGGTGCATTATGAAGACACAGCTGTTTTTCTCCTGGGTTTGTTAGTAACAATTCTTTCTGTTCTTACAACTGTCATGGTTTGTCCTCAAACCAGGACAGCAACTCTTCCCGTTCACATCGCAGCAAAAAGTTTGCCCTAGCACTTACCTCCTGCTCCTTACACAACTAACCATCTCCTACGCTATCCTTCAGCATGCTTCTGTGAATTGCGCTTGTTCTTTCATGCAAACAGCAGCAAAACACAACCACTGGTGCAACCGAGGATGATCGTATGTTCTCTACCTCAGAGTCAGCAAAGACGCTTTCCCCTGTGATGTGCACTAACAAGAATACTGGTCCCTGTCCAATAACCAACAGAAACAGCTAAACATGCAGCAGAATCTGTCAGAAGCATGGCAGAGTAATTTATGTATTCAGTAAACTCTTCCTTCAAATCAAGGACCACCTACAACATAAATCTTGTATCACAATAAACCTCATGCCTTTAAATTTGAAACATGTCCTACAGGCTAGCTCCCTGAAGTCCCGTGGAGAAAGTGAAGATGGCTGAATATCAGACAAGTAAGAAGAATAAAAAAGCCGAAACCAAAATTAGCCCTGTATCTGCACAGATACATAGAGAGCAGCATTGGCACCGTGACACAGTGCGTCTGTTAGAGAGGCGTGACCACCCTCCCTTGGAGCTGCAGGGTAAGGACACAAGCAACACTGCTTAAAGGGGGAGGATGGGGAAGGCAATCTGTGCTTTCAGGGTATTTTTTTTTTCACTGTGACCCTCCATACACTGATCAGAACATCAAAATCCTCTTCTTGGCTCTGCCTTTACCTAATTGTGTGACCTGGGATCTTACATGCGTTTTCTCATCAGTTCCCAGACCAGTTCACCAGCCAATTCATTACTTCTGCTCTGCAATTTTCTTTGCTCCAGCAAACAAAATTTCTCATAATTGTAAGATTGCCATGCTTCAATAGTAGTTGCTGCTGATGTTTCTTTAAATAACCATTGGTTCAACTCTTTCTGTATTAGAAGGGATTAGGTGGGTGCACTTAAGTCCTGACACTTAACTCAACTTTGTCATAAACTCCTTGTCTGTGAAAATAGAGCAAATATGTAATATTGTGCCTTATGCTCTCTCATTAATACTTCTAAGTCCTTGAAGATATTTACCTACATTGTTACATTGTGAGATGCATGCAAATAGATAGCTAATGAATCTGGAAAACTCCAGAAATACTTTGGTAATTGAAAGTATGCAAATCGTGCCTCAGCATTCAAGAAGAGCGCTAAAGTGGGATAGTTTATTCCCAGAGGACAGAGTTGGAGCCCTCAACTTCTTCCTGAGCAGTGCTTTTATACAACAAAAGCTATTCAGAAACAGAAATGAAAGGGACTACTCAGAAGGCCAATTTAAAAGAAGTACAAGCTTCTTATTTCAGGAATTATAGTACAAGAAGGTCTGATCTTCTTTCAAATTTAAACTTCAGTATCACAAAATATACTGGCAAAGACCTCAACTACAGTCCTACACAAATTAGATATTAAAGATTCCTTGATGCCTTATGTAAACATTAAGTTCCTCTTCCAATAAGCCAAAAATCTTCCCTTCCCCAGCTGTTAATTTCTACAACACTGTTAACTGCTGTATTCTGCCCCAGAATGCTCTTTCTTTGTTGTTTATAAGCAGACATTGATGATTAGGGACAGTGGATATAAATGCTCTAACTCCACAGAAGTCTAACAGCTATTTGCACCATCCTTCCCCCTCTGTTTTTCCTATGTCTATACCTTGCCATTGGGATCTGCAAGGCATCTGGGGGGAAGTTATAGGACAGATCAGCAGGTGTATCTTATAGTTAGATAGGTCTTCAGGGGCACGGATCAGGAAAAGGAACTCCTTGGTCCAGCCCACCTCTCTCTGGGTCCCAGGGCGATAACGTTTCTTTGCAACATGTTCCACCGAGCAGCAAACAGGAGCGCTGCCTGCTACGCCCTGCCTTTTCAATACTTTTAACATACACCTACTGTTTCACACGGTTTTAGCATAAATTTATTAAAATACTGCTGTCTACAAACAGCAATAGGCTGTACAAAATGGAAGAAAGCCCCCAGGAAATCCATTTATCACAGAAATCTAGACATCTATGTTGGCTTTGCTGGCATCAAGGTAAACGAACATTTCCTTACTTCTCATCCTCTTCCAGAAGCCTTATCTTTTGCTGCTTGTTCTTACCACCACAATCCTCAAATGCAAAAAGACTGCTTTAAGGCTATGATAGATTTTTAATTATAAAGTATAAATACCAGAATTACAGTTTGATCTCTTTACAACTCTTTTTGTCTGTCCCCAGACCAGCCTTCAGAACGTTTATCTGTGATTTTGTTAGGGCCATCAAACTAAGTCCCAAGGGCAGGATTTCAGATGCTATAAAGCCCTAATGTTTTATTTTCATCTATTTCTCATATTTCCTCAACATATTTAGATTAAATCATTCTTCCTGAAGAGGGTGTGGGAATATTCGCTTTGATCCTGAATACTAATCCCCAGGGTTTGATAATACCTTGAGTATGAAGCTGTAGGGCAGGCGGCACCCAATCAATATATTTATTGAGGCCAACTAGCATGTCTCAAACGTGGTTTATACCTGTTTATCATAAAAATCCATACATGAACTGTGATATAAAAAATTATAAATAATAAAAAAAAACCCTACCAAACCAAGAAAACTGCATTTTGAATCTTTTGAAACCGTGGTTGTCAGTGGGAGCACTCCTGCTTTCACTGAAGTCAGGAACAGGAGCCCTTGTGACTCTAACAAAGCCAGAAACACCTCCACAAGGAGGACAAGCTCACACACTAGCTCAGATACTAAGAGTGCTTCAAGATATTAGTCTTGACCTTATTCATATCTTATTAAAGTAACCAGAAAGAAATATACTTCTTTTCACTTAAAAAAAGGTTCAGTACTGACACTTGCTCGGAAATAGAAACCCTTTGTGTTTAAAAAAACCACCGAAGTAACAATAACAAAAAATTAATTAGTGTTCAAAGCCTAAAAAACTCCTATTTTCCTCCACATAAAGGATGTGGATTAATTCTTAATGCTTAGATACAGCAAAACTCTGTCAGATTTTCCTCAATGCTAAATTTAAATACTAAAAATCAACACTTTGTCCTCTCAACCGTGACTTTCCAGGGACTGAAATAAAGATTGAGTACCTGTGTAAAGAACTTCTAGGAAACAACTGCCTTACCTTGTGAGTCTGTGGTAGGAGGAGATAACTTTGGATACCCTACAAAGGAAAAGTAGTATGTGTGACACAGTACATAATAGAGTCCTTTATGACAAAGTATCACTGCAGTCTTCTAAAAAGCATTCTTTGTTACTGAACAGCAACTTACCAAAATAGCTACCAAATAGCAACTCCTATGAAATGTTCAATTATTGTTGAACTGGGGTGGTCGTGGCAAAGAAAATCAAATTCTTACTGTAATGTACTAAATCCACTGGCAAGCACTATGGCAAGAAAAAAAAATAAGTTCCCCTAGTGGCAAAGACTGATGTAGTTACCAAGGATTTTACATCAGCCCTGTTGACCTCATGCTTTGTGCAGCCTTGGCAAAGGCAACAAAACTGGCACTGAAGTAGTTTCCCCTACTTCTGCAGCCAGCTGGAGGCTGCAAAGGCCCACTCACAGATCACCTCTGCCATAAGCCCATTCTCAACAGCAATAGCTATAACAGGCACCCACGAAAGGCTGAAAGGTGGCTGGTGAAGCGTCACAGTTCTCAATGTCACCCTCTAGCAACACCTGGCATGTCCATTGCACTTAGACGGGAGTAATTCACCATTAGTTTGGTTCTCTCACCTGGTGCTCCAGCATACCCTTCAGCAATGGGCATGGTACTTTGACCAGCCTGACCATCCACGCTTCTGAGCCGCCCTCTCCCTGACATTAGAACAGTGCCAGGAGGCCCTGCCTCTCCAGTCTCCAAGATGATCCCGGTTGTTCCAGGCAGAAATGGCACAACTCCTGACCCTGGCAGTGCTGGGCGCGGAGGAGGTCTCGGCTGCAGTGGCTGGAGGGGGGTCCTCTGTCGCGGGGGTTGTATCCTTGGCCTTGATGGCAGCAGGGATATGCCAGGTTGGGGCTGCAGAGGTGGTCTTGGTGGCAACGGCTGCCGTGGTACTTCTGATCGCCCTTTGAAATGATGAAAGAAAAGGAAAGATACAGAATTATTCACCTAAAATACTATATAAAATATGCATACTTTTGTAGAAAACCTTTAAAATAAAACAGGACTCAATTTGAGGCCACCCATCCCCGCAGACCCAAGATTGCACTGGCAAAACTCTGTTCCACTCCTGCAGTACTACAGACTCAGCTCTTTCCTGTGATGCAAGGAAAAGAATGAAGACAGCCTGGAGATGGGACAAGCAGCAGTCAAATAACCCATGAACACTCACTCGCTAGTCCAGCTTTGACTTTCTGCACCAAGCGGGCTGTGTATCACACCTATTCCCACCGGTGCCTTCACCTCCATCGCGTGCTCTCTCTCTACCTTCACTTCAGTTCTCCTGAACCCCTTCCTGCCCATTGCTCCTAGTTTCAACTCTCTGCTCACACAACACCTAGCAGAAGGCTGATCCTTTAGCAGTACCATAAAGAAAAGTACGCATAGCAAAAAAACTGAGTGAATGTACACCGACTCACAGATTGTTTTTTTCCCTACTTTGAAAAGCAACAAACTTAAATTCCAAGTACTCCCATTACTAATATTTTCTGACAACGAAGGCAGAAGCCTAGGATATAATCTACCAGAAAAACCTTTATTGTTTGAAGAGAAGAGATACCATTAAAAGACTTTTCCAGTAGGGCAGCCAACACATACGACATCGGGGCTGAACAGTGCTGACATGGTTACATTTGTGTATCTGGTCCAGTTCTAAGCCCTTTAAAGGAATTACGGCTTATTCATAAAAATGAAGTCCTAGATGACAAGAATGAAGTTGAATTACATCTACATTAAGAACATGAATTCACAGCTGTGTAGATTTCAGCAAATACAATGACAGCTTTTACACAGAATAACCAGAATTTCATTCTAAATTAATCATTAGTATTGGTTATTTTGGTTGCATTTTGAGACTAAAGCATGGCTTTAGGTGCAGGGATGGGAGTGAGTTTATGGAGAACTAGACAAACATCCCCTTGCAAATTTATCTGATGCTAGTCATCACACCAAAGATGCTTGCCATGGTCCACAGTGGAGACCACTGCTCTGAGGTCTCAGTGGTGAGAATGAAGAGCACTTCAATTCATCACAGTCCAAAATCAGCCTGGGTAAATTCATCTGTGGCTAGGGCTACACCAAATGGCTGTGCCTAGAAGCAGACATGGTGTGAGGCTTACCCTGGCTCTGCTGCACAGCTGGGGACCCCCAGGAGGGCTTTACTCTGAGCCTTTGGGCTAGAGCTTACAACCAAGTCATGCAGGTATCGTCTGCGATGCACAGCTGGGGTCCAGACGGTGTCGCTGGCAACCCACGTGCTGTTTTGTGACTACTTGACACCTGCACTTTAGTCTTGCGAATCTCATTTCTTGTTTTCAGTCTCATAAAAAGTCCACGTAAGCCTTCCCGAACACCAAGAGGCTGTCTGAAGTCACAGTCTTGCACCACCTGCATTCATGTGCTAGACACGCCTGCTAGAAAAAAAGTCTTCCTCAGCTTTGCTGGCTGACTTTAACTCTCATGAAAATCAAAAGTTGTATAAGCAACGCACCACTGAAGCTCACTCAGTAACGCTATCCACAAGGCACAGGACTAAGAAGTGAAATGTTCACTTTATACAGATGAAAATTATCTTTGTAACAATCCCAGGATTAAAAAAAAAAATCTTAGAAAATTTTTCAAAAACAGGCTTAAAGTATCAAAGTGAACTGTTTAACAGAGTTGTTAACTTAGCGAGACATCTTCTGTCCACAGTGGCAAAGGTTTAGACCTTCAACTAAGATATTCATATTAACCTCATTTAAAACACAAATTGGCAAAATACTTTATCTTGGGATGCACGTACTTGATATTTCTCTAGTCAATTGAGCTGAGCTTTATTAAGAAAACAACTTGGGCTGACACAGTGAAAATGAATATATTTCTCTGCTTCCTTTTCTAAACCTTTAAATAACAATCAACAGCTCAAATCCTCAAGTCCCGTATCCTGTGCAAATTGCTTCCTTGCATGTAACATCAATGCTGCAATATTCAGAATTGTCCAACTACATCTCCATAAAGCCAAATCCAAAATTACCTGCCTAAAGCTCAACTTGAAGTGCCAGTAATCAGAAACGTGTGGTTTGAGAGGGACCTGGTCTGCCAACTTTGCCAGCCTTTTTGGCCTCTTCTACTGAGATGCATCACAGCAAGACAAAGCACCAATAAATCACTAAACAAGGTGATAACGGTGGAGCCACCCTATCCTGATGCCAAATTCTGTAACAAGTGTTTTCAATACACAAGGCAATGAGAAAATGAACCCCCAACGAAGGCTGGGGTGAATCTAGCTGGACCTGCTTAAGCTTTGCTGAGCAGTGGACAAGCCAGAAATCTTCCCCATCATCTTCCCATCTATCTGGGAAGGCAAAAAGCAGAGCTGAGATCATTCTACAGCTGAGAACAGTAACACTGCACTCAGCAGCGGCGTCCTTGCTGCTCTGGTTGTCATCACTGGTGTAAGTGACAACTCGGTTACCATGTCAGGCAACAGCTTCTGCTCTCAGGTGTCCATCTGCAACTGAAACAGGAGAGGTTTCCCTCCTTGGTTGAAAATAAGAATGCTTTTGTAGCCCTGCTTAAAAATACCTCCTCCTTAAAAATGTACCACCTCCTCCTCAAAAATATTTTATTTTATTCAGTTTGTTCAACTAGGCAGCTTTAACCTGCAATTTACTTCACTGAAGGAGGAATGATTTGCTGGGAAGGAAGACAAGCAGGGACCTGAATACATGAAGCAGGTGGATCTTCGGGGTGCGTCTGTTTTAGTATTGTTCTGCCCTGACCACGCTCTCCTCAGCCCTCAAAACACACAAAGTGAGTAAAGGAATATGTGACTGCACTCACAAGAAGCCAAAAAAGACCTGACTTCAATTTTCCTATATAGGAACCAAAGCGATTTGACAGTTAAGTTACATTTTGCACAAGCTCATAGGGATCCTAGAGTAATCGACTATATGACTCTCTCTTATTTGCACTACAACACTAAGATTTTATGTTGCCCTTTATCGATGCAGTAATGTAGAGCATACATTCGGTTTCTTAGACCGTAACTTCAGCAGACAACATTTAGCTATTGCTTTCGAAACCCTGCTACAGAGACAATTACAAGAGGAATTGCAGTTCAGGTCAAGTAACCGTAACCAAAGCAAACTGCACTCCCAGCGCGGTATCTGGCTGCAAGACCACACTTCTGACTCCTGGAAAACTTCATGAATCTGTATGAATAGGCAGTAAGTTAAAAGCAATCACTAACTTTAAGATTGCTTTCAATTTCGTGCCATTTGAAGAGCACACATTCCTGCAGAGATGCACAGAGTGCAATGAGAACAACAAATTACCCCACCAGATGTGGAGGTGGGGGCAATCACCATTTAAGGTGGACAAAGAGCTGTTGGATTACATTACCTTGGCAAGCACACCGTCCCCCATGAGCTTCGAGCAGACCACCGCCTGCCCTCACCACCACCTTGTGTATGGGAATGGCAAGACGTTGTGCTATCTTCACCAGAAAATGTAACAAATAAATTATGGGTCCAGTTTCTGGGTCTGTATCTGACGTATAATTCACTAACCTGTCTTGTTAGTTTGGACTGAGGCACTTCAAACTCCCTAATAAAAAATTCAGAAGAAAACACAGTCATATTCCTAAGATCAGAGTCATTTCACTGTGCTCAGGTTTACAGTGTGCTGGGCTTACACTGCTTGATAAGATTTTATGTTGTTTTTCTTGCAACGTATCCTTGCCTTACTGCCCTCAACAACTGTTATTAGTAACAAATTTGTTTCTGTTTTGGCCTTTCCAAAGTCAAATGACGTAATTCGAATGCTACGACACGCTGGCAAATAGTGCATAAGAAATTCAACACCGATCTACAGCCAGGACTGAAAATCTTCTTTTCAAATGATGTTGGTATCAGAGACGATGCTGTACATCAGGGACGTAAAAACAGTTAAAGCCATACCCAATTCACATAACAGGGTTCCCAAACTACTTCCAAAAAAGGCTCTTTTGCCAAAATCTTACTGCAACTCCAGCCATCAAAACTTACTTGGACTGCTGTGCCAGACAGTGTTATTGTAATTGGAAACATTTGTGGATTGAAGTGTGTGCTTCACGAATCCTTCAGGGGACAGAGGCACCCCACGGCAGGGAGAGATGCTCAGAGGGCCTGCAACCCGGCAGCCACAGCAGCGTCCTTCCACGGACCTTTGTCACCTGATGGTGGATGAAGAGCTCTGTCCCGGAACAGCGTTACGCTATGGAAACCCGGGCGCACTGAGGTTTTTAATGCTTTACAACCTTGTAAAAGTGGCGGATAAATACAACTTATGAGGACAGTCGAACACCTGCTTTAAATAGCAGGAGGAAGATTACTGTGTGTATCTTGGACCTTTCTCCATTGTCGGTCCCTAGTGCAAATTTGTATTTGGCAAGATGGATGAGAAACAGGATTACATAGATACATCATACTGCATTTTAATGGGGACTGGGTCTGCTTTTGCAAGATCTAGGGGTGAAGGTCCTAACCCTATTGAATTTAAGTCAAGATTTCACCAAAAGAAATATCTGAGAATTACAGACCCCCTGCTTTCTCCTTCACTTTTTCCTTTAAAGGAAGAGAAAGGTATTGTTTTTTAATTTCGCACAAGAACGTTTCACCTGCAGTATTTGTGTCAAATACTGCAATACATTTGGTTTTAAACAACTAAACACTCAGAACAAACACATTTATCACAGGCTTTCAAGTCTCCGGTTTGGAGTAAGAAGGATACTCTTCCCTGCAGGAATTACTTTCAGACCTTTAATGAAGCACAACTTGTCTATTCAAGCAAAAGCGCTCACAGTCCTGCATCTTATCTCCCGCAGCCACCACCAGCTGCAACAGCCCAGGGGCTTTTCCCTCAGCACCACTTCTTCTGGTTTGGGGCCAGTCACAGAAACCAGCCTCTTATTTATCTCACACGTGCACAGAATTAAAACCAGAAGCATCAAACAACTTAAGAGTGCAGTTTCAAACCAATCTCCAATTCCTATGGTTTTGCATCACGCTACCAGAAACGGGAACTCGGTTTCCTTCTGTAAACTTTGTCTCTCTCAGGCAAACAACCCATTGCTGAAATTTGGAGCAAGAACCACATAGGGAACTGAGTGGCATTTGGCAAGGTCTCTAAACCTTCAAGGCAAGGTTTATCAACATGCTGAGGTTACCATTTCATAGCATTTTGTGCCAAAGGGAACGTGCCTCTGCTTCTCAGCCACTCAAACGCAAATTTCAAACCACCTAGAAGAAGACTGGAGCTCACACGTTGGGCTACCAATAGAAGTGGCTGAGGTGTGAAAACATTGCCAGCTGGGGTGTGCACCTATTGCCAACTTGCCAACTACGTTGTGGGAACACAAACTTCTGGGAGAGCTATGAAGCAGAAGTCTTGTATTGCCACAGCAACATATGCCAGAGCTTGTTTGCGAAAGTCCTAAATCAAAGAGTTGGTGCTGAATTATAATCATTAACTCAGGCTAAGAACAAAACTTACAGGGAATCTTTTTTATCATAAATTTGAATTCCTTTGAGCTCATTTTTCTCCATTTACTTTTCAGTTTCCCCTGAGGAATCAAGAATAATCTCACACAACAAAACAAAAAAATCCAGTCAAATGAACTGTAATAAGACCCACTGATAATTATTACTCAGTATCCAAAAATACTAGTTTTCCCACTCTTTTTACTCTGACTCAACATAAACCTGAAAGCGTGCTAAGACTTTTTTTTTTTTTTGGGGGGGGGGGGGTGGGATGAGTGCTTTTAAAAGCACTCGAAGTCCTCTATGGTGTTCTAGAGCAAAAGCCAAACTTAAGAGTCACTATAAAAACAAAGTAGAAATTGTGTAATACTAAATTTTTCCTCCCTTGTTTAATTCCTTTATAAATGATTCAGAAAAGAAAGCCAGCTGAAAATCAAACAAAAAAAGCATTTTAAAAAGCAAAAAAACACTTACTTGTGTCCGACTGAGATTTCAGCATGCCTTCAATGTCCGCGGTGATTTTGGAGACTTGACTATAAAACTGTTGGACAGAATTTTTGAGGCCAGAAATATCAGTGGAATGAGATGCTATGGTTCCATTCATTTCACGGACACAGTTCCATAAGCTGCTTATGTGCTTATTCAGACCTTCTTTTATCTTGTCCAAACTACCTGAGACAGAGTCCAGCTTGCCACAAACTTTTTCAACACGCGACACTCTGCTCTCAACATCCGAAACACCCTCCTGGATACCTTGGGTCTTTTCTTTGCACTTGCTAAGATCATTCAGGATATGGTCATTCAATTGTTCTAGTCTTTCTTTCACTTCCCCACAGCAATGATCACTGGGATGAGCAGTTTGATTTGCAAATGTCCTCTGCATTTGATCGATTTTTCGGAAGACACCTCGTTGTGTTTTTCTACAGGTAGAATTGACACCCAGAAGCTGCTCCTTGCAGCTACTCAAGCCATCTTGAAGATTCTTCACATCTTTATCCATGACATTTAGACTGTACCGGAACACACGTACGTCTCTCTGCATTTTCTGGATGTCACGTTGGTTACCCTTAATTAAGTTGAGTTTCTCGTTGAGAGAGCTATTTAGAGACTGCAGGAGAACAGAGTTGTTCTCTGTTTTTGAAAGCAAGTGATTGTATTTGTTGTTACAATTTTCTAGCTCTTTCTGAAGGTCCTCCATACCTTGTGGTGCAGACTGACATTTCTGCCCACAGAGGTGTTCAAGCGACAGTAGTTTGTTCTTCACGAAATTCATCTCAGCTGTAAATTGCTCATTTGCAAATCCTGCGTCACTGGGCAAGATGGGTCCAGGATTAATATACATTCCATCTGGGTCTGTAGTATTAGCGATCTCTAAAATAGTGCCACCTAGCCTATCTTCTAGGGCCCGTAGTTTTTGGTCAAACAAGTCTCTCAACTCATCTACCTCAGCAGCGATAGCACCGCGGAGAGTCTCCTCAACATAAAAGCAATGTTCTTCAGCATTTCGTTCCGTAATGTTCATCCTCGCATCTAGCTCCTCCAACCTCTCACCGAACATGTCTTCCAGATCTGGAGTCGACAATCGACTGATTTCATTATCTATTCTAACGTTCAAGATCCTGTGTGCTTCCACAACTCTGTCAATCTTCTTATCCAAATCTTTTATCTGTTGGTCAAAGTAATTTCTCTCACCCTCCTTGCAACAACTGGACTTGTTTGATGGAATCTGAGTTCGGAGAGTATTTATTTCTTTCCTCAAGTCATTCTCTTTTCCTTTTATAACATCAATTATTCCTGAACAGTTATTGTCATTGTCATCACACTGCTGCTGGATATCCTGTAGTTTGTATTCACAGGAGTTCTTCAGATCTGCCATTTTCTTTTCAAATCCTTCCAGTATTTCCTGTCTGAGGGACTCAAATTTTGAGTCTATATACTCCTGATATATATTGTCACTAGGCATTGTTATTGTAGGTCCCTGTGCTGCCTCCTGCAGTTGTTTTAATTGTCCCTCATAGCCTTTTACTTTTCCATTCAGTTCCTCCAGCTTGTCATTCCTCATCTTCAAGGCTTCTTTGACCTCAGCTAGCTCAGACTTTATATCTTCCATTTCAAAATCAATAAAAGGGTCTTTTTGATCTTTATTGCTGAGGAGTCCAGGCAGATGAATACTGTCTGTTTCACCACCAACCGCACTATCAGGCTCTGGGCGGTCATAAAGGTTGTTCAGCCAAGTGACCAACATCTTACTAGCATCTTCTTGGACAGTCAGCTTCAGGTTTTCATTCACACCTGCCACAGAGGACTGAAGTTCAAGCACTGATCGTGTAAGTCTAAACAATTCATCCTCAAGAAACTGCATTTTCTTCTCATATGGTGGAGGTTCCGGCTCTTCTGTTGGTTCTGCATCTGTTTCATGGAAATAACAAAATCTGGATGTAAATATTCCCAGTGGTATCTGTTTTAATCGGTGGACGCTAATTTCACTTCTCTTGAAAGCCAAGTATTGTTTTAAAATGCATAATGCTTGTTCCCTTTTCTATCCTTGCTTTCAGTAGTTTATAATTAAAACATTATCCAAATCCTCCAAACTAAAAGTTTTAGCACATTGACCAATTCCTGCCAAGATACTACAATGACAATGAAGAAATAAATTAGCAAGCAGAACCCCCCTTCCTGTTCAGCCATGAATCTAAGCTATAGCATATATAACAGACCGTTATAGATCCATGTACATCACAACACAATCACCTTAGAGCCACTGCATTTCCAATAACAATAATTTGGGAGGTGCTGCTCCTAACTCCCCTTGAAAACTTCAGTGGCAATAATTCATGTGCCAAAAGTGGGTTTGTGCTCCAGTACTTTGCTGAACTGGTGTCCAAACTTGATGGGGTTCTGCAAGATATTCCGGTTATCACACTTGCTTCAAAAATACCTAATTATTTGACACATATTTAAGTAGGCAATAAAAATGTGCATAAAAGCATAAGCATTATGCATCCAAAATTGTTAGATTAAAATAACACCAGCACTAGCCTCTTTGCTAGGGTTGCTTTGCTTTGCTTTGTACTCTTCGATGGGTTGTGTACTCTTCACTGGGTTAAAAACTGGCTG